>JANAVB010043820.1:2400821-2460821 GCA_029216955.1 Iris pallida | reverse complement strand
CTTGTGCTCTTAATTTGGATATAATAATAGATATGTATATGTAGTGTGCAGTATTTTAATTCATAAAAGAGTGAGATTCATAATGAGTCAATAAGCTCTATGAATTGGATAACGGCCTTATGTGTATGATGGACTGTTGATTATAAAAGTAATCCATGTTCCGATGTATCTGGTTGATAATGTCCCCTTAAGGAACTCATAAAGATTGTCATGTAAACCCTGCAGGTGGATTATATCCGACATGGCAAATAAAATTGAGTGGTACTACTTAAGGATAAAAGATGTCGATCAATGTAGTTGTCAGTAACTTATTTTGATTTATGGACATTTGATATCTTAACATGGGAAGATAAACAAGCATATAATAAGAAGGAGCCCACAAACGTAATTTGGGATTAGGAAGGTAGTACAACAGTAGCTCTTTAGTGGACCGAGCTATTGTTAACAGGCCTTGGTTGTGTGATCGGGTTGAACATGGATACCTAGACCCGTTAGGAGACCTAAACCTAATTTTGCCTCATACGGTCCCTACCGTAGCCTATATATACCCTCTATTCTCTAGCCGTCATATTTATCCTAAGAAGGGCATCTTTCTCTAATTTGTTCATCACGAGAGGAGAGAAATGGAGGACAGCCAAGGGAAGAAAAGGTTGGGAGATCGTCGCCCACACGACGTCCAACCCAAGGAAGGAATACATGCAGAAGATCTTGGGGTTGCCGACTGCTCGAGGTTGCTGGAAACTGTCGCCTTCTTCTCATCGCAGGTATAATTTGTGAACCCTAGTTTTCGTCTATGAAGGATTAGAACACGTTTTAAATCTGTTAACTTTCTATCGATCAATATGCACACTAATTCGTGGTCCTGGGAATCCTCAATTCCATCAATTTGTATCAGAGTCGATATTGGATCTGCACATCGATTAATACATCCATGTTAACCAATAAAATACAATATCAAATAATAGTCGGTAGGTGTAGATCTGTTATGACTCGCTTTTGCAGGCATCTTAGATCCAACTATTATGGTCAAATTCATGTATATTTATGTTGTTTTAAACCGTAGACATGTCTTAGATGTTATTTTTGTTCATGGATGTAATTAAAATCACGAGGGTTGATCGTGCTTATTTATTTAATTTATTTAATCTAGATTATGTGTGAACTCCTTCGAGAGGCATATGATTGATGTAATTTTTAATATAATCGATCTATCGTGATGGCGGTGGTGATTTTTTCTGATGTGGTACGAGATGCTATTTTCAGCAGTCCGGAGGCCGTCGGATAATTTTCGATGAAGAAATTAACAGCAAAAATCTATAAAAATATTAATTTGTCTGCATAGCGCACTATTCTGGATCCAATAATAGTTTAAGAAGAAGCATGATATATGGCCATAATAGTTGGATATTTATCTTTTATTGCTATATTTGTTTTATTCTGTTATGTATGATTGTTGATGTGGTTATTTGTTATAGACTGAACCAACACTTAATAATGGACAACATGGACATAAATCAATTAGTAGAAAAACTCTCGTCTTTAAATAACTAAGTGAGAGAGGAAGTTTATTTTGTATATGGTCTCCATTACTGGTATGTAGGTGATGTAATTATACTTGTGCATTGGCTTTAGTGCCTTCCTCCATATCAGATGAGTCTAGTTACGGATCATCAGTACATACTTCCTTCGGGATAATTATAGAAAGTTATCTAGTGTGTGTTCACTTCTCCATCTGAAGGAACTTATTACAAAGTAATGGACTTAGTATTAAGTAATGGTATACACTTATATACAAATAATGATATCCTCGCCATCGAAGTCACTACTATTATTTGTAGGACGAAAGCATGACCAACAAATTAATTTCATTTGTCATAAAGTTAGGTTGACATGAGAATAAAATTAATAGAAAAAACCTCTTAAACAAATATTGGATTTGTATACGTCCACACCATCGTGGGATGCTAAATTCATGGTGTTTAAGGTGTTGGTGAATTTTTTATTATTGTTTTGAGGGAATCAATATTTATTTAATTCAAAAGTTTTTGACCTATTATGTGATTTTTAGGATTTCAAAAAATGGGTCCTTTCAGTCCACTTATGGTGATTCTTAAAGAAAACAAACTTACTGGCCCTAATTATATTGACTGGAAACGTAACTTGGATATTGTCTTAACTGATGAAGAGTACAAATATGTACTCAATAAGGAATGTCTACCTAAGCCTGATGTTAATTCTTATGAGGAGGTTAAAGAGGCTTATAAGAAGTGGATAAAGGTAGATGAGATGGCGAGTGTTACATTCTGGCATCTATGTTAAATGTACTGTAACATCAGCATCAGGCCATAGCCACAACTTATGACATGATGTATAACCCCAAGAAACTCTTCGGACATCAGAGTAGAGCAGCTAGACACTTTGCTATGAAGAGTTTGATGATACAAAAATGGCTGAAGGTACTCCAGAACGGGATAATGTTCTCAAGGTGATTGGTCATCCGAATGAGATAGAGATCATTGGAGCTAAAATCGATGGGAAAACCCTGGTCGATATCGTTCTTGGACTCTGCCTAAAAGTTTTGACACATTTTACCTTAACTACAACATGAACAAAAGGTTGTATAGTTCGGTAGAACTTGTAAAAGAACTACAGGATGCTGAAGCTCTCTTTAGGCAGAATGGTCATATTTATGTTACTTAAAAGGCTTCTATTTCTAAGCCGAAAGGCGGTTAGAGGAATAATAACATTTAGAAATAAGCAAATTCAACAAAGAAGGGCATGGGACCTTAAGGCACTGTGAAAAAGTCGAAAGGCAAATGTTTCAAGTGTAAAGGGTCAGGACATTGGAAGAGTGACTGTCCACTTCTCAAACAAGGGAACAAAGAAGGTATATCTCATTTACTAGTAGTTAAAACATGTTTAGCGGTGTTATCTACCGGCACCTGGTGTGTAGATACATGAGCCACTAATCATGTCTGCAATTCATTGTAGTGGTTCCAGAGAACCAGACGGCTTAGTGATGGAAAGATATGTTTGTTCATGGGTGACACTATAAAAGTTGCGGCCGTTACAGTAGGAGATGTTATTTTATCTTTTGGTAGAAATAAGTGCCACGCCCAGAACTAGAATACTGGCAAGTAGGGACAGACAAGGCCAGCTACGTATTCCAAAGTATTCCAGTACCCCGAAATAACGTATAAGTTGAATAGATATATGGGTTACTACTACAATCCAATAGTCAATCCTAGGTCAAGCAATCCTAGGTATCTCGATCACATGCAAATATGCAAGGTACAAGAAGTATGATCATCAGACATAAAATTGTAAAGCATCCCAATCTATATATACATGGATGATCATGAATCTAGTAATACGGAATGAAGAACTAGCAAGAGTGATAGTCATACATGATAAGCTCTAGCTATAGTCTAAAATACACAAATCATGTTTAGGACCATAGGCTAAATGTCAAGATCCAAAACATGAGCTAAATACGTGCTCGAAGGCTAAACTCCACAAAAGAATAATGTACATAACTAGTGGAAGAATGATATAGAGAACCCACTAAGGTACTCTAGTGCTCCGAGTCGTCTCCATTGAGTAGAAAGTACGAAAGATCCTTTGGGCTCCTCTATCAGATCTGGCCAAACAAAACCAGTGGGGTCAGATCCCCAATAACAAGTACCACAAAGGAAGCCAGACTATGAACTAAAACCAGCAATAACTAACATAGCAACAGATAGATATAAAAGTAAGTAAATGCAAATCGAGATTCGTGCACTACCAATGCACTTATTCCGAGAATATAAGAGATAATAAGTAAAGCAACATGGAGCATAAGTAATTAACATACGACCTAATTGTAGGAGCATAAAAAGTACTTCATAGACCAAGTCAAAGAAGTTGAAAACTTTACGCAATTCAAAATGAATCAGACTCAGACTTTACGCAGAGATCGAACAGAGTACAACTTTACGCGAGCTACTTTATGCGAGAGCTATTTACTGAGCTTTTACGCGAAGGACAGGCTGTCGAATCATTGTATTTAATGCGCATGATACTGATTCTGACATAATAATTTTCTGACAGCGGACAGCACAGAAGCCGAGAAGATTTGATTTACACCAAACCCAACACTGTCGTTTAGTGTGCATACGGGCTACTTTACGCTCAAGAGATTGCTTCTTTTACGCACGAAAGCTATTCGAGCTTTTTACGCTCAAGGCTGTTGTGTGCCTAAAGTTTATTTGAGCTAATTTTACGCTCAAGGCTATTTTTAGCCACTTTACGCGGGAAGTTTATTTTGGGCTGTTTTACGCCCAGTCTGCTACTTTACGCAGGAAGTATATTTTGGGACATTTGTATGCCCGATCTTTTCTGGCTACAGGAGAACGTGGTTTGCTTACGTGGCTTTCATGCCTCACTTATTGAGGAACGTGTGTACGTGCTCTTCTCATTTTGTTGAAGTAGTGGGACACGTGTCACTATGCGTAGAGATCAAAACTCTACATGGGACACGTGTCATCACGCGTAAAGGTTGATTCTCATCATGGGTGACAGTTACCAAACTTTGTTGCTTTTTACGCACAGAGAATCTAGTCTATAAATAGACTTATTTTTAAACATCAAAGAGATCATCAGAAGAGATACAGGAGAGGAGATTCTGAGAAAACTCATACTTTCAGAGTGATATTCCCAGAAGCATTTCTACAACTTTTTCTCAAGGACATGGTGAAGCAAAGCAGGAAAGCATTCGACTGTGCCATCAGTGCCGTTGCTCGACACCTTTCTGGTGACTTAGTTCTTCCAATTATTCGTCTTCTTCAAGCAGTTTTCTTCATCATCATCGTATGGTCCAAGGAACAAAGTGATCGCTCTCAGATCAGACTTCCATAGCAATACTTCCCAGAACAATTTGTACTTTTTCTAGTTTCTTTCAAAAGCCAATTTTTAGGCATTTTGGTAAGTGAAACAAAATAGCGACTCTGCTGGGGACGACCTTCTCCTCTGACGAGAAGGCAATTGCTCAATATAATGATGTGTCGGTCGAATCGACAAAGAAGACTCTGGTTGTTCACTTCGACCAGACTGCTTACGAAGAAATGCTCCAAACTGGGGGTAGTACTTGCTGCTCCAATGTTCAAAAATTGCGAAAGGCACAAAAAGTTTGGATTCCTAAGTCCAAAGCATCCTCGGATCTTCCTGCTGTCTCTGAAGGCAAAGGAATCCTTCCTACTCCTGTTGTGAAGGCTCCCGTCGGTGACGAGGCAGTCTCTACTTCAGTGATGTGCCCTGGGCGTAAAAATTAGTCTCCCGTCAGTGACGTGGTAGACTCACATGTTTTACGCTCTGTGCGTAAAAATCATGTTTTACGCTCTGCACGTAAAAACCAGTCTCCCGTCTGTGACGTAGTAGACACCCAAGCTTTACGCTCTACGCGTAAAGGAAAATCTCCCGTCTGTGACATGGCAGATACTCATATTTTGCGCTCTACGCGTAAAGGTAAATCTCATGTCGGTGACAGAGTAGATAAAATTCACAATGATGCCACTGCATCTAAAATGAATTTGCCTACACGCATGTAGCATAAAAATATGAATTCTATTATTGGTAAAACTTCAGTTTCTCACCAACAACCTTCTTACTCTGCTTTACGCAAGGTACCAAACCTTCAAATTATACGTACTACTGATGGAGTCCTTTGTGTCCAAAAATCTTAAGATTTACGCACGCAACTCTAGGCGCGTAAAAATACCCAGTTTGGTTCTGCTAATGCAGCCAGCAATCTTCTTTATACACAAGGGACTAAACGTTTCTCTGTCCCAAATATAATAAAGAAGACTACTTCTTCCACTCCTTCTGATTTACGCGAGTTACTTGTACAAAAGCGTAAAGACAGAAAATCTCCTGTGACACTCCCCAAAGAAAATTACCATTGCGAGTGTCACCATATTGTAATTAAGTGTTGCTGTTCGGCTTCTAAACGGTCAGTCTTTGACCGGCTAAGCTATAATATGCCTCAGCAATCAGTTGACGATCAAGAACAAGAGTTGTCATATGCATCAGTCAATATAGCATCTCATACCAATAGAGGACGACGGCCAAGACGCAACTCGTCCCAAAATCCTGGTCAACAACAGTTCAACCGACTTCTTGATACCTTTGAAGGGGTATATCAGCATACTGGTTTAAGAAGTCAAAGACAGTTGCAAACTTCAGATTCAGAAGCTAGGGGTACCCAGTCTTTGGAGTCCAAAACTGATAGTGTTGATTCATACCTCTATACTAATCCCTCTGTATGTTCAAGGGAGGTTGAATCATATGCTATCGGAGATGAACCAGAGACGTCAACTACTAATACATAACAATGTCTCTCTGCAGTTGAGTAGTCGCTGAAGGACATGCTTACTATGATGCATAGTATGTATCAAATAATAATGACTCAGCAAACTGCTCAGCCGGCAGTAGTAACACCGGTGCAAGTAGCAGCACAAACTCAAGATAGTCAAGGGGTTGATATACCTTTGAATAATCTTAGTCAAGAGCCTGCTGTCAATCAAAATTCTGCATCTCTAGATCCTATCATTCCGGAAGATGTACCACCTCCGGTGGGGGTTACGGTACATCCAACAACTATTCAATCGAATGTGTTTCCTCAAAATAGTGAAGCTATTCAAGCTGTGCGTGAGCTAAAAGCACAGTTTGAAATTCTAAAGCACAAGGATCAACTCCAGAGGCTAGGGATTAAGCAACCCTATCCTCCTCACTGGAATGATGTACCTTTTCATCTAAAATTCAAGCCACAATCGATGGTGTTATTTGATGGAAAGGCTTCTCCCAGTCAATATATCAATTATTTTAATATTATGACTGTGCATCTGCAGAAGAATGATGCTCTTTTCATCCGAGTTTTCATCGAGTATTTGACGGGTTCAGCTTATGACTGGTATCGCAGTCTGCCAGATAATTACATATCGTCTTTTGACGAGTTTAAAGCGATGTTTCTCACCCGCTTCTATGAAGGAGGCATGGACATGAATATGTTCTCCTTGATAGAAATCAAACAAAAGGAGAAGAAAGATACTCGAACGTTTATCGAACATTTTCGACAGGCAACTTTGAAGATGCCTCCTGGTATGCCAGATTCCGTGTTGATTGATACATGCAAAATGAATCTGCGACCAACTATTGCTGTCTTTACGGGCTCTCAATTCACAGATTGGGCCTCGTTCATTATAGCAGCAGTTTCAGCCGAGACCAATGGTAGGTTGGCTCGTGAACACGGGATGATCTTTGCCTCAGAGGACAAAGGAAAGAAAAGCTCTTCAGGCAATAATTTCGGCAATCGCAATGGGAAAGGGAAAGAAACCCTAGTGGTTAATCTTTTAAAACCCAAAACGACGCCAAGTAATCCAGAGTCTTCCAAGCCAAAAAAGAGTACTCTTTTGATGACAGTGATATCCCAGGGATATTCCAATGTCTTGTAAAAAGTGGCAAACTCCAAATTCCAGAGCCAAAATAGCCTAATAGGGTGAATCTGACTGACAATCCCAAATATTGTATCTATCATAGATACATAAATCATCCTACCAAGGCTTGCTACGTCTTAAAGAAGAAAATCCAAGAGTTGATAAATGCCAATGCCATCGCTTTAACCAATGATAAGCATACGGTTACAACTAATATGGTTTCTCTTCAATTTGGAGGTTTTCCTCCACAGCAAGTTCCAGATAGAATTGTCCCTATTCCTAAGGCAACTATGAAGATTATGAATCTCCCGCCTGCTCGAGAGCAAAATGAAGGATTGTTGCCTCTCACATTAAAAAATGGTGAAATCATGTTGGTACATCCTGATTTAGTACCTGAAATGGAAGTTGAAAATAAAATTTCAAAATCCAAGAAAGGTCAAAAAGTCAGAACCTGCAACATGATTTCTCATGTTCTTACTCCAGATCATGATGATTTGGATCATCTTTGGGACGACATTCCTTTGGAGGATAGACTGAGGGGTTTGAATATATGCCCTCCAAGTTTGGCTCCTCTTACCAAACTCAAAATTACTCATCAGCAGTGGTTAACTATGAATAGTGTCCCCTTATACAGGGCACAACAAGTCTTTGTTACTTATAAGAAAGCACCTGTAGGGATTTTTCTTCTATCTCGAATCCTCCTTCTCCTGTGGCTACAGAGGTTTCTATTCCTCCTGTGGCTACACAGGTCTCTATTCCTCCCTCTTCTGCTGAACCATCTATTGGAAGTCCGCTACCCACTCACATGTATAGTCAACAATCAGTCCTTATTATAAAAAAATATGGGTTACGACTTTCAAAAGGCAGAAGGTTTGAACTATGATAAAGGAATGCAACTTCCTTTACAACTTCAAAGTCAAAAATCCACTGTGGGATTGGGATTTGAGGTCCCTCATAAAAATCCTTGCAAGAAGAAGACTAAGGAAAAGAAGAACAAAACCTGTAATATGGTACTTCATTCTCCTGAGTCTGAAGAAGAAACCTTTGCTGGTACGAGATCTGGGAAAGTGTACCACAAAGATTATGAAAGAACTTCTAAAGAAATGGAGGACATTGCTGAAACACTACCAGTTCAACCGTCTCCTGTTCCTGCTGAAGCAAGACCTTCTAAACCGTCTGTGGTTGAGAAAGGGAAACAAAAAGCAGTACACTTTGACGTCCCATTGAAGTCTGCTTCAAATCAAGGGGTGGTGATGAAGCCCTACAAATTTGATATTCTAGCCCAGTTAGCTAACACTCCGGCTAGACTCTTTATCTTTGAGTTGCTTCGCCTTTCTAAAGAAAGTCGTAAAACTTTGAGTGAAGCTTTGCTGCAAGCAGACTCATGCTTAGCTCAACTCAAGACTCCTGACAACATACCGGTGTCGTGTCCACAATGTCATTGTGTGATGGAAGCAATTCCTAACATTACCTTCACACAAGAAGATATGATGCTGAAGCATAATAAGCACGATAGGCCTCTGTGCTACACAGGGTATATTGAATCTACTGAAATTGACAGGATTTATATCGATCCTGGGTCTTCTATTAGCATAATCCTTCAGAGTATGCTACGACCTTTGAGGATTTCTACTAGTGATCTGACTTACACTAGTACCACAATAGTGGGTTTCAACTCTGGAAAGAGTAAACCACTGGCGAAGATTCGTCTGAAGATTCAAATTGGTAATTTTCGAACTATGGCGACCTTTTATGTTATCAACTCAGATGTATCTTACAAAATCCTTCTTGGAAGACCATGGATACATGAGCATAATATTGTGCCTTCAACTCTCCACCAATGCTTCAAGTACGTGGATTCTCAAGGGGTTGTGAAGACCGAATTTGCAGATATCAATCCTTTTAAGGGTGTTGAAGCCTATTTCTCTGACTCAATACTCTACAAACAGGAGCAGGTGAAAGAAATATCTGATATGGCAGAAGACCGGTCGCCTGCAGAAGATCAATCTGTCAATGAAGATCCTCCAGAAGATCAACCTTTGAAGATTAAAGTCAAGGTACGAATTCAACCCCAACCTGTCAATGATCAACCTCTGATGATCAAGGTTAAAGGAAGAACTCGAGCTTCGTCTGAGGAATCTGTAAAAATTTCAGTCAAGAGCCAAGTTCAACCTCTTATGATCAAGGTCAAGGAACGTACTTCTCGTACGAATGATCCAGAACCACCACTGATTATCAACCTTGACAAGCCTACGCAGAAGACGGATGACGGTCCGTTAATGATCAATCCAAAGCGTAGTAGTCAATTTGTAAATGAAGTAAATATTAATCATTCTATATTTTCTAATATCAATGAAGATTTCCTTTTGGACTATATGGCTGTCAAATTTATTGAAAGAATGACTTTGTCTTCTGATGATCAAAGTCATCAATATAAAAATGACATAAATACAGAGGAAACCTTATACATTGACCATAAGGAAAATTCCTTTCCTCCTCATGTCGATGTTGGACCTTATGCTCAAAGGTTTCTAACATCTTCACCCTATCTTCTTTCTGTAGCCGCTTCATCACAAGCTTGTGTAACTTATAGACGTCATGAAGAATCTTATTTCGTGATTCCGTCTGATAAGAAAAACAAGCGCCAAATTATGTTTGGTCTGGCTAGAAATATCCCTGTTATTCAGACAAATGATCTTAGAGATAAAGATAAAAGAAGAATCCGAATTGACAAATATAGTCAACAATCTCTCAAGATTATCCAGAATATGGGATATGATTTGAAGACTATACAAGGTCTCAATCAAGGCAAAGGTAGACGGTTACCATTATGTGGTGATCCATTTTACCAGAAAACTCGGCATAGGTTGGGATACGATCCGTCCTACATGTTTAATGAAGATATACAAGAAAAATTTTCTTCCAGTTCTTCACAATCCTCAGATTCTGAAGAAATCCAATTCATCGAATCGAATACACCCCACATGTGCAAGGAAGATATAGAAGAAGAATATTCTTCCAATTTTTTACAATCCTCATATTCTGAGGGAGACTATTATGATGAATCTGAGTGTATATTCTCAGTTAACATGGTTTAAACCGATGGTAAATCGGAACCATTTGAGAATGACCCTTGGGCACAACAAATGGACACTCAATGGGAGTTTCGTTTTGAACAGCGATAGCCACCTACGGAAGATGAAATCGTCCAGATTGACGTCGGAGATGAAATTACGTCTAAGCCGATATTTATCAGTAAAAATCTTTCTGAAGATGAAAAGGAAGAGTTGATACAGCTGATTAAAGAATATATTGATATCTTTGCATGGAGTTTTGAGGATATGCCGGGTCTAGATCCTAAAGTAGCTACTCATAAACTCAATATTCTTCCTATTGCCAAGCCTGTGAAACAACAACAGCGGTATTTTCGACCAGATATGATGGAAGCAATTGAAGCGAAAGTCAAAAAGCTGATCACATGTGGCTTTGTTCATGAAGAACAATATCCAGATTGGGTTGCCAACATTGTTCCTGTTATGAAGAAGAATGGAAAAGTTCGAGTTTGCATAGATTTTTGAGATCTTAATGCAACTTGTCCGAAAGACGAATTTCCACTTCCGATTACTGATGTCATGATAGACAATACATGTGATTTTGAACGCATGTCTTTCATGGACGGATTTTCAGGATACAATCAAATTAAGATGCATCCAGGAGATGAAAAGCATACCGCTTTTCGTACGCCCCTGGGAGTCTACTGCTATACGGTTATGCCGTTTGGTCTGAAAAATGCCGGTGCTACGTATCAGCGGGCCATGAGCAACATTTTTCAAGAACATCTACGAAAAACAGTTGAATGTTATGTAGATGATATTGCTGTCAAAAGTCGATCAAAAGATGATCATATTCAAGACTTAAAGACGGTATTTGATTTGATGCGTCAACATCAATTGAAAATGAATCCCACTAAGTCTTTCTTAGGGGTTTCTAGTGGCAAGTTTTTGGGATTTGTCATTACTTCTCAGGGTATCCATATTGATCCTGACAAAATCAAAGCAATTCTTGAAATGTGTCCTCCACGTAACCTAAAAGAACTATGTGGCTTCCAAGGTCGTATTGCTTATATCAGGAGATTTATATCCAATCTTTCCGGGAGATGTCAACCTTTCTCTCGGCTATTAAAGAAAGGTGTATCATTTGTTTGGGATGAAGCATGTCAGAAAGCCTTCAATGACATCAAGTAATACCTTACAAATCCACCTGTTCTGGTACCTCCAGTGGTAGGAAGACCATTTTTGCTATATGTTCGAGCCTTAGATTATTCCCTTGGTGCTCTTCTTGCACAGAAAAGTGATAAGGGCCATGAACTGGCAATTTATTATCTTAGCCGAATGATGGTTGGAGCTGAACACAGGTATACTCCTGTGGAGAAAGAATGTCTGGCCTTGGTTTTTGCTGTTCAAAAGATACGACATTATGTGTCAAGACAGACTATTCATGTCGTCTCCAGAATAAATCCTATTCGGGTATTGATGAGAAAACCGAGTATTCTTAACTCCAGGTTAGCCACCTGGGCGATGTTGCTTACTCCTTATGATATGGTCTATGTACCTCAAAAATCAGTGAAGGGTCAAGCATTAGCTGATTTCTTAGCAGCTCACCCTATACCTGAAACTTCTAAGTTATATGAGGATATTCCAGATGAAGTCGTGGATTGCAACATGACTTTGAAGGATGACATTTGGCAACTATATTTTGATGGAGCATCACGGGTTGGACCTAAAGGCAATATTGTCTCCGGAGTAGACATTGTATTGGTCTCTCCTGATAAAATGGTCATATACCGTGCTTATTCTCTTAATGAGCCATATTCCAACAATGTGGCAGAATATAATGCTCTGCTAATTGGTCTTCAAGTAGCAAGACAATTGGACATTGAGTTCCTGGAAGCTTATGGAGACTCTCAACTGATTGTTAATCAGGTCAGAGGGACATATGAAGTCAGAAATCCTGATCTCATCCCTTATCATCAAGTGGTAATCGAATTGGTCCTTTCATTCAAAGGATTCTTTATCGAATTCGTACCACGTTCTTAAAATTTGGAAGCTGATGGTCTTACTAGTTTAGCTGCAGACTTAGCTGTTCTAATTAGAAGACAAAATACCATTACTTTGTTGGATCGAGACTTATTCTGTGTCAAGAATAACTTGCATATTGAACAGAGTTATACTACAGAATCAAGTTCTCAATAAAGGAATTGGAGAAGTCCATTCATTGATTATGCGGTTCATAGGATTTTACCTGAACATCCGAAGGAAGCTGCATCAATCAAGAGACGGTCATTTCGATTCTACTACTATTCTTCTTTACATATGTTATATCGTCGTTCATATGACGGACTTTTGCTGCGTTGTCTCTCTGAGAATGAAGCTAAACAAATACTCCGTGAAGTTCATGATGGTGTTTGTGGTGCCCATCAACCGGGTCCGAAATTACAGGACCGTATCCGAAGAATGGGATATTATTGGCCTTCCATGATAGCAGATGCTGTGGAGTACGCCAGACGGTGTAAAGCATGTCAGATTCATGCCGATTTTATTCATCAACCATCTGAATTGTTACATCCTACAGAAGCTTCTTGGCCTTTTGAAGCTTGGGGCATGGATATTATTGGTCCGATTAACCCTTCTTCTATCAAAGGACATCGGTTTATACTGGCTATAACCGATTACTTTTCTAAATGGGCGAAAGCGGTTCCCCTTGTTGAAGTAAAAATATCTAATGTGGTTAGCTTCATCAAACACCATATTATTTATCGTTTTGGGATTTCCCGAAGGATAATTCATGACAATGGACCACAATTTGCCAGTCAGGCATTTTATCGATTCTGTGACAAGAATCGGATCCAAAATCTAGCTTCTACGGCTTATAATCCAGCTGCTAATGGTTTGGCCGAAACTTTCAACAAAACAATCATTAAACTTCTCAAAAAGTTCGTCTCTTATAATAAACGTGATTATAATGAGAAACTTGGAAAATGTTTATGGGCTTACCGAACTACAGTCCGAACTCCTACTGGTTTTACACCATTCTCACCGGTCTACGGATGTGAAGCTGTACTTCTACTGGAAATCCAGATTCCATCTCTTAGAATAGTCATTGCAAATGAGCTAACTACAGAGAACAATGATCGGTTGAGACTTCAAAAACTTGAAGGTTTAGACGAAAAGCGTATTCAAGCGCAACAACATATTGAGTTATATCAAGCCCGCATATCTCGAGCTTTCAATCGTAAAGTTATAGAAAGGGTATTCAAAGTCGGTGAGCTAGTTCTAGCTGTCCGAAGACCGATGGTGATGACTCATGAAAGCAAAGGGAAATTCCAAGCGAAATGGGAAGGTCCTTATGTCATCGAGACAGTCTTCTCTAATGGTGCCTATAGGTTGTCTAAACCTAATGGAGATTTGCTCATGATGCCAATTAATGGCAAATTTTTATAGAAATATTATGTTTGAATTTCTTCTTTATTCCCCAGCTACCAATGTTTGGTTAAGCTGATTATTTGTCTTCTTAAAAGAGACTTTTTGATCTTCTGTCTTTCCAGCTGATTAAAAAAAAAGACGAGGATTTGTTATTTATCATGTTCTCATGACCTCTGAATAAATATTAATCTATTTTTCTTTGAGTTGTTACGATCTGTCACGTTCATATTACCTCTGATAGTATCGTATACTCTAAACAGAAAATGAGATTCATTATCTATCAGGTCCACATTACCTCTGATAGATATAAATTTTTGAGTTTAGAAGACTTGTCATGTCCATATTACCTCTGATGAGTGTTTTCTATCTCATACCTATTGTTTAAATTTAAAATAAATGATAGGGTCACAAAACAAAATATTTTATTCATGTCTTGAAAATATTACAGAATGAAAAAGACAGAAGAATATAGAATTCTTTATTGATGAACAAAAAGAAGAGTACAAAAGCTCTTTATTTGCCTAAGGCGGTGCTGATACGTCTTCTAGCAGTTTCTGTAGCTCTGCTAGACGTTTTCCGCGAGAGTTCATCACAGTTGTAGTAGCTAAAGTACGCCGAGCTTCTGGAGTACAAATATGAGAGAAGTCGGTGAAAGTAGCTATCATCTTATCCTTGGCTTCGTCAAGGATTTTGATGGTAGCTTCGACACCGAAGACTTGCTCCTCTAATATTGAGCTCTGCGTCAGATGCTGGTCTCGAGCTACGATCAACTGCTCCCTCTCTGCCTTCAAGCGAGCCAATTCAGCCTCGACTTAACGAATTCTATCATTCTGTTGATGAATTCTTATATTTGAAGTGTCATAGGCTTCTCTCTGGATCTCTAATTGGGGCTTAGCTTCAGCCAAGAAAGCTTTTTCTTTGGTGACCTTGAGGCTGTATTCCTGGAGAGCTTCATTGAAAGTCATCTCCCGAGCGGTGTATTCAGCTGATAAAGCGTCATACTCACTTTGGATGAGACTTTCAATGGTTTCACTTGACAGCCTTAGATATTCTCTAATGGGCTTTTCAAGTTCTTCTACGACCTTCTCCAGCACCGCTGCTCTAGCTGCATCGTTGAACATGGCGACGTTCCTGATAGTAAGAAAAATAGCCGCCTTCAAGCTCTTATAATTGAGGCCCTTCTTCAGGACCATGTTGATTAGAGCTGCCAGAGTCTTGTAGAAAGTTTCAGTATGAATCTCAACTAAGAGATTCATTTCTGCATTTGAGCTCGATGTTGCGGCGATGTCTACCAGATCTCTTCTCTGAAGACTAGGAGCAGATGTTGTTGCCATGGTAACAGACTGAGATGAAGCTATTGTTGTCGCTGCTACCATGGCCAACTGATTTCCAGGAGCTTCAGGAACAGTGTCTTCAGCACTTGTTACTCCAGCCATTTTCGGAGTCGAAACAACTTGAGTTTCGGTGGCAGTGATTGGTGCGGGTGGAATGGTAGTTATGGTAGCTGACTCCTGTTCGGGCATTGTCTCTTCAGGAACTTGTGCTGGATCAGTAGCAATAGCAGAGGATGCTATTACAATGTCCCCAGCTTCAGTTGATGATTTGACTATGTCTTCATCACCTTCTTCGGCTACCGGCTCTGCCGGCTCTTCAAGTATTTCAGTTGTAATGGGTCCTTCTACAACTGGTTTTTCGTTGAAGTCTATTTCTTCCTCAGCAGCCTCTTCATCATCTACAGTAGGTTCTACTGCAGTTTGTTCTTTATCCCTGCCCTCAGCAGGAGGAGACAATTCTGGCTGAGCCTGCACTTTGGGTTCTGAAGAAGAAGAATCCTCTTCCTCAGACTCCATATTTTCCTCATAAATATCTTCTTGAGGAGGAGGAGGAGCCACAAGCTTTGATGCAATGATGACACCTACAAATTAAATAAAATAAATTAATATACAAAATCATAATACATAATCTTGTATAGATTTTGTGTGATATATATTTACCTGGAGTAGGTGTGGGACGTGCCAGGTACGAGTCATAGTCCCCATCCCAGTCATCATCATCAAAAGTAATAGCTGGTTCATCTGACGGGATGAGCTCTCGATCAACAATATGTGTAGTGGCAACATCTTCAGTAGCTTGTGTCTTTTGTGGCAAAGACAGGTGAAGCGACGAGCTGTGGCGTCCCGGAGATAGAACACCCACACCTTCTGTTGATGTTGCCGGTTGAGATGCCGAAGATCCTTTTCCAGGATGAGCTGAAGAAGATGCAACGGGTCGAGACTCCTCGATTAGAGTGTCGCTTTCTGGGGTAGCGGCTCTTGGTTTAGAAGGCCCTTTGACGGTAACCTTCTTCTTCTTCTCTGGGAGTGTCTTCTCTGGAAGAATAGCAGCTGCACCTTATTTCCATTTTTGGGTCTTGCCAATAATGATTGCTCCCGCAGCTACTTCTCCAGCTCCCATAGGGATGACTTCTAGATACTGATCTGGAACAGTAGTGTCATCGGGTATGTCTGGAAATACCCTGACTGGCTCTTCAATATTCCCTTCCTTGGGCCATCTTAGACTACCTTTCAAGTTGTAGCCATGGGCGAAGGAGCGGATCGATACATAAAAGCGAGCATACGTATGAAGTATACGTAGCTCGGTCGTGCTTGTAGCAATCGATACATTGAACTTAGGACCGGTACAAGCAGTGCTAAAGTATCTCCAGGCTCTTGCACCATCGATTAGCTTCCCATAATGGCGGAAGCTGGTGGAAAGATTACCAACATGAAGTTGGTCATATCCAAGCTGGCGAGCGAACCGACTTGGTAGATATGGTTCGAACGCATAGTCGCCTTTATTTCTGTACATCATATGGGAGGGTTTGATGCACACTAGCCATCTAAAAACTGGTACAGGCAATGAAGTCATTCTTTCCCCTCTATCTTCAAACTGTACGTCGAGGCAGTCAGCTGGAACTTGTGGCCTTGTGCAGAAGAAGTTCCAACAGTGAGAATAATTCAGTACTGCTCGGGTATCTGCCACTGTAGTGGCAGTCCATGTGGCTTTGTTGAATTTTTGGAGGAAGACCTCCGCATTATCTCCAGGGCCTGGCGGCAGCAAATTGCAGTTATGATGTAGCAGCCAGCCCATTAGATAAGTGTAGGGCATCTCCACCCTTGGGAAATCTTTTCAGTGAGGAGCATTATTGATTAGTTCCTCAACGAAAGTCCTCAAACCTGCGTTTATTCGGTACACCATTGCCGATAGCAAGTTGATCCTGACCTTGAATAACAAACGTACTGCCGGCCATAATACGTTTCGGTAAATTCGGTTTACTGTGCTGATCCCGGGCATAACCCATCTCCGCAGCCACAAGGATAGAAGGCCTGCTAGCAAGGCTTCCCTGGAGAGCTTCTGACTACCGTGTCTCAGGTGGCTCAAAGCTTTAGTCCCCGCAGGGATGTCTCCGGTCTTTTTGGGCAGATACTTGTCTAGAGACTTATGTGAGATCATTAAACTAGTGATCAGATCTGCAGGGATTATTGAACAAGGGTTGATGGTCGGAGCCTTGTTTTCTTGAAATCTTCCCTGCTCGTTCTTGGATATTCTATTCTCATGGTAGAATAGATAAGTTGTCCATTTATTAGTGTATGCCAAGTGTGATCCACTGTCATACATAGATGTGCAAATTAAGCAATGGCACATCAGTTCTTGGTAAACCTCAACTAATCGAGGATTCTTCTCTCTGATTTCTGTCAGTTCCCTATTGGAGGGAACATACTCTTCGTAGGGAGCTTCACCCCTCGGCAGCTTAGAGATGAATTGCATCTCATGTAAGACAAGACCCATCTCACCGAGTGGGGTTGCAAAAGTTCCTGTTGAACTCATATACAGCTCCATTAAAGCCAAGAATAGATTACTATTCATCGGTATACCCTGGCTTGTAGAGGCTACCGCTTCATAGAGGCTGATGGCTTCCAAGTCTGTCTTGAAGTGCTTTATGATCCAGGCACTAAGCTGAATCCAGTTATGGTTATATGGAGTCAACCACCTTGGTAGCCTAGGGTTGGCCTGGGGATATAATACTGCAGCCCCTATGAACTTGTTAATGAATATTGGGGTCTGCACTGGCTGGATCAGAGCCGAATCTTCACTCGGAGTGAATCCAGGTAAGAGATCGTGGAAGGGGACAATACCACCTCTGGGAGTGCTGGTGTGGTAGCCCATGTCATTGGCTCTCTCCCTCTTACAAATGATCCTTCCCGGCCTACCATGACTGCTGGGAGTCAGGTTCCATAGCATCTTTCGGGGATGGGTGGCATGGACAAATGCAGATAGGGGATAATCCCTGTCCATGTCGGGAAGATACATCACGCTCTCCCCAAACTTGAACATCCAGGCCTCTTTCTTGGGGTGTGTTTGTGATTTGAAGTCTATCGCATCCCCGAATAAGAAGGCTAGCTTCAAAAATTGTTGGTCATCTAGTGATACCATTGGTATCACTTCCTCATCTATCATGGACAGCAGCATTCTGTCCCCTTGAGCAGCTATCAGCTGTGCTTTCTCCTCATGGTATTCCGGATTCGACTGAGGGAACTCCATGTGGGACAAATTCTCTAAGTAATTTGAACCCACCATACCAGCTGGCGAGCCGAATATTTCTGCAAGTGGGTGAATTTGCAAGTCCACTGCCAAAAGAAAAAAGAAAAATCAAGTTAGTAAAAATCTAATTTGAAATTTTTACGCAGATGACTTGGTCTAAGTTTTTACGCATAAAACTATGACTATGCATACTTTACGCTTATGCGCAAAAATTAAAGTTAAAATTTAAAAAGTGTAAAAGTTCTTTATTTTTCGCAAAGTCTTTCACTTGTGAAATTTTACACTAGCACATATTGATGTGAGCGTATTATGGATTTTATGCTGGCATGTGTTGACATGAGCGTATTTTAATTTTTACGCTGGCACATATTGATGTGAGCGTATTATGGACTTTACGCTGGCATGTGTTGACAAGAGCGTATTTTATTTTTTATGCTGGCATATATTGATGTAAGCGTAATATAAATTTTATGCTGGCATATATTAATGTGAGCGTATTTAGATTTTTACGCTGATACATATAAACGTGGGCGTATGTTTCTATTTTTACGCTGACACGTATAACGTGGACGTATTTTCTTATTTCAAGTTTTACGCTGACACGTATAACATGGGCGTAGAGTTTAAAAGTTGGGTTCTTCTTCTTCTCCGATGAACTCATGGCCGAAGTTTGGTAGTGCTCTACCTTTCATGGCCGGAGCTATGGTAGGATTTGTCTGTCGGGGCGTCGTCGACGATGGGACGATGGTTTTTGTGCGGTCGGCCGATGATGAATCAGCGGTGGGCTTCTTGCCCTTGCTGCCGGCGACGTTCTTGTTCTTGGGGGCCATCGAATCGAAATAAGAAGTATGAAGGAGAAAAGAATAAAGAGAGTTCGAGATTTGCAAAAGACAAGTAAAGTTCTACCTCTACTCGAAGAGCTCTATTTATAGAGAATTTTGAATTCGGTTCAAATTCCCAAAATTTATGCGGATGACTGTTGGATATTCCGACTTTTATGCAGACTGTTGAGTATCCCAAATTTTACGCGGATGACCGTTGGATATCCCGAATTCTACGCAGACTGTTGAAATCCCGAATTTTACGCTTATGTTCAAAGTATTTCAAATTTTGAAAATAATTTGAAAACTTTGAAGGGGGTTTTGTAGGAGCGTAAAAAGTACTTCATAGACCAAGTCAAAGAAGTTGAGAACTTTACGCAATTCAAAAAGAGTCAGAGTCAGACTCAGACTTTACGCAGAGATCGAACAGAGTACAACTTTACGCGAGCTACTTTACACGAGAGCTATTTACTGAGCTTTTACGCGAAGGACAGGCTGTCGAATCATTGCATTTAATGTGCGTGATACTGATTCTGACAATAATTTTCTGACAGCGGATAGCACAGAAGCCGAGAAGATTTGATTTACACCAAACCCAACACTGTCGTTTAGTGTGCAGACGGGCTACTTTACGCTCAAGAGATTGCTTCTTTTACGCACGAAAGCTATTCGAGCTTTTTACGCTCAAGGCTGTTGTGTGTCTAAAGTTTATTTGAGCTAATTTTATGCTCAAGGCTATTTTTAGCCACTTTACGCGGAAAGTTTATTTTGGGCTGTTTTACGCCCAGTCAGCTATTTTACGCAGGAAGTATATTTTGGGATATTTTTACGACCGATCTTTTCTGGCTATAGGAGAACGTGGTTTGCTTACGTGGCTTTCATGCCTCACTTATTGAGGAACGTGGGTACATGCTCTCCTCATTTTGTTGAAGTAGTGGGACACGTGTCACTATGCGTAGAGATCAAAACTCTACGTGGGACACGTGTCATCACGCGTAAAGGTTGATTCTCATCATGGGTGACAGTTACCAAACTTTGTTGCTTTTTACGCACAGAAAATCTAGTCTATAAATAGACTTATTTTTACACATCAAAGAGACCATCAGAAGAGATATAGGAGAGGAGATTCTGAGAAAACTCATACTTTCAGAGTGATATTCCCAAAAGCATTTCTTCAACTTTTTCTCAAGGACAGGGTGAAGCAAAGCAGGAAAGCATTCGACTATGCCATCAGTGCCATTGTTCGATACGTTTCTGGTGACTTAGTTCTTCCAATTATTCGTCTTCTTCAAGCAGTTTTCTTCATCATCATCGTATGGTCCAAGGAACAAAGTGATCGCTCTCAGATCAGACTTCTATAGCAATACTTCCCAAAACAATTTGTACTTTTTCTAGTTTTCTTTCAAAAGCCAATTTTTAGGCATTTTGTTAAATGAAATACTAATCTAAAGTGTGGACATGTAAAGTAAATAAAAGCATGTGAATATGTAAGATAAACTGAACAATGTAAGATAACTGGAACATGTGAGCATGTTAGATAACTAGGACATGTGAGCATGTTAGATAACTGGGATATGTAAGCATGTTTAGATAACTGGGACATGTGAACATGTTAGATAACTGGAACATTTAAGCATGTTAGATAACTGGGACGTGAGCATGTAAGACTCATATAGAACGACAAATGATAAGATGACTTAGGAACTATTTCGAAACCAAAGTTACAACCCGTAAACCAAACAAGAACCGGGATTGTAACCCTTCTCCTAAACAGAACTTAGTCTCTAATCAATGTACAACATAGGGATCATGTATCGCATGTGAGTACTAAATAGGATGACAAATATTAAGATGACTAACAAACTATTCCGGAACCCAAGTTACAATCCGTAAACCAAATAAGGACCTGGGTTGTAACCCTTCTCCTGAACAGAACTTAGTCTCTCATCATTTATCGACAAAAATAAAGCATAAACAATAATATACTGAAATAAACATATACGGACACTGCGTAGATAAAACTAGACTAGACTGAACTCCATACAACAATCACGACCAAGCAATGAGTACGGGTTTATACATTAGCTAACTAGGGTTATTACAATCCTAATTACTAACATATGCAAGTTTAAGAAATCAAATCCAGTTACCTGCCCTGCAGACTACCCGACTTATCCAGGCAAAAAAAAGAAGTAATGGTGGATACATCGCCCGGGAGACAAATATATCCTAAGTTTTAATAGTGGGTACATCGTCCAGGAGATAAATGTACCCTATAGACATATAAAGGTGCAACACTCGACGGTGCACTGGAAGTGTGCTCATCATGACAGATTGCTCCAAATCCATCAGGTTGGGGCCGAAACAAAGGGCTTGCAGGCAACCGAGAAATTCTTCCCTCCCAATGCATCTAGGTAATCAAGCTAGTTATTTAGTCCTTAATATTTTCTTGTTGGATTCTGGATGTGGCATTCCGCAGAATCCATCCTAGACATGATATGTAAGACTGGACAATACAAGAAAGTACACTATAACAAGACATAACAAGAAAATATATTAAATCGGAAGCTAGGAGTGCGCTACGATGAGCCACTATAAAAAAGTAAGGAGTGCGCCATGACAGGCCACTATCATGTAAGCAAGGAAAGACATGTACAAGAGTGCACCACGACGGGTCACTATCTAGTAAGCAAAGAAGGCATGTCCCAAGAGTGCGCCACGACGGACTACAACAAAGAAATTCTAAACATGGCATAGACTTTAAAGTATAATAAATCCGGGAAGGCATGACAATACATATCATAACATGTAAGAAAGAATCGAAAGGAAAGACATATCATGACATATGAGAAGGAATAAATAAAAGTAAGCACATGACATAGAATAATAATTGAACATGGGCTAGTGTCAACTGTATATAGGGTGTACAATCATTCTCTAACTATACGAGATCATCTAATCATGTTAAGAATTTATTACAGTCGAAAAAAATACCAAAAAAAGGGCCAGGTACAGAAAATATGCCAAAAAGATCAAAACTATGATTGAAATTATCAGTCGTATGTGAACTCCAATTAAGGTGAAACAAGAAGATTCTTGAAGCCAAGACGGAGATCTATAACTTTAATGTTTTGAGTTTTACAAGATTCTAGCTACAAAACAGCTTAAACAAGCAAAAACGGCCAAGTGCAGAAATATGCGCAGGAAGCCTACGCGTAGAGTAGTGCACAGAAGTGCAGGTAGTGCGCAGAAGGCCTGCACACAGAGTAGTGCACAGAAGAGCAGGTAGTGCGCAGGAGGCCTGCGCGCAGAGTAGTGCATAGAGGCGCAGGTAGTGCATAGGAAGCACAGCTTGCGCTTTTGCAGTACAAAAAAGTGCAGGTTGGTGCAAGAAGCACAGCTTGCGCTTTTGAAGGGCACAAAAGTGCAGGTTGATGCAGGAAGTCTGTTCATCTTCCCCAAAATTAGCATTGAAGTGCATAGGGAACCCATGAACTCAAAATGAATAATTTCTTCAAAATAAGTCGAAATCAAGTGGTTCAAAAGCCAAAATTGGATAGAACGAAATTCCCCATAACATATGACCATAAAATTTCAGAAATAACAAACTTTTAAAGATCAAAACCAAGAAAACAAGAAAAGTCTTACAAACTTAGATCTATAAAAATATAACAATCAAAACCAAAATCTTCAAGTTCTAAAGAGGCTTAGAATCATGTAAGAAAGATAATAGAACAAACAAAAATGACAACAAAATAATATTGTTCAAAATTTGGCAAGATGTACTTGACTAGGTTAAGCTCCAAGCCTAATCTTCCACTCCACCACCAAGAGGGGTACGAAACCACACTCTAGGTCTCAAGACCAAGCTGTTGGCAAGCACCAATGGGAGAGAAGAGAAGAAGAAATGAAGAGAGTGTGGAGAGAGTAAAAAAAAGAGAGAAGAGAGAAAGTGAAAGGGTATATATAGAAGTGGAATTAATCATAACTGTTGGATGGTGATCCATGTGAAAATCTAAGTCAATTCTAGCCATCCAAAGAAAACCAAGTATCCATTGGATAATAGGACGCATCTACACTATTCACGAAAATATCTAAATATAATTCATCAAAATATCTAAAACACTATTCATGAAAATATTGAAAATACTATTCATGAAAGTATCTGAAATTGAAAATATCTAAAATATAGAAAATTTGTCTGGAAGGTATGCCGTCGGTATATACTGGTATACTGGCGATATGCCGGTCAAGAAGAAAATCTATAAATTGAAAAAACTTTAGTGTTCCAAAAACCAAAAAAATACGAAATACAGTACAAAAATATGTATCCGTATATAAATACTGATACTGTGAGATGAGTCTCACAATAAGTCTTTGACATTAAAAAATTATCTTTATACACCTTCACTTAGAAGAAATTTGATTTATGTTTCTATGCTAGTTAAGGATGGATATTCAGCATTGTTATTAGAAAAAATAAGCAATTTATCTATTCTGGCGCATTAGTAGATAATTTGTATGTCATTAATCCTATTTCACCAATAATGCAACTAATGAAAATGAATAATACTTCTTCTAACTAAAATAAGAGAAAGAACCTTCTTGTATGAACCAAACATATCTTTGGCACTTGTGATTAGGCTATATTAACCTAAAAATGATTCAAAGACTGGTTATAGATGGACCTTTGAGTTTATTGGAAGTGGAGGCACTTCCAGTCTGTGAATCCTGCTTGAAAGGTAAAATATCCAAAAGGCATTTTAAGGCAAAGGGGCATATGGCCAAATATGTGTTAGAATTGGTTCATTCTAATTTATGTGGGCCCATGACTATCCAGGCTAGAGGTGGCTTTGAATATTTTGTCACATTTATTAACGATTTTTAAGTATGGATATATTTACTTGATGCGCCATAAGTCTTAGTGCTTTGAGAAATTCAAAGAGTACAAGGCTGAGACGGAGAAACATCATGAAAAATGTATCAAGTCATTACGTTCAAATCTTGGTGGCGAGTACCTTTTTGGGGAGTTTAGGGATTACTTATTAGAAGCTAGGATTACATCTCACTGGACTGCACCAGGAATACCCCAACAGAATGCCGTAATAGAATGAAGGAATATGACTCTTATGGAGACAATTAGATCAATGATGAGTTATTCAAATTTGCTAGATTCATTTTGGGGATATACCTTAGAGACTATAGCTTATATTTTGAATTTGGTACATTCTAAGTCAGTACCTACTACTCCCACAGAGCTGTGGACCGGACAAAAGCCTAGTCTAAAACATGTTCGAATTTGGGGTAGTCTAGCACATGTGCTAAATAAAAAAGCAGATAAGTTGAAATCTCGTATAGAAGTATGCTTGTTTGTAGGCTATCTAAGAGGAACGAAGGGAAGTCTATTTTATAGTCCTATGGATCAGAAGGTCATTGTTAGCACTAATATTCGATTCTTAGAGGAAGACTGTGATGAACCATAGACCCATGAGTAGAGTTATTCTAGAAGAATTGAGAGGAGAGACACCTAATAATTTAATACCAACAATATAAGAGGAGGAACCACAAGTAACTGCACGACGTGTCACAAATGTTACACCACAAGGCTGGAAGGGTTATTATACAACCAGACATGTTTATGTTCTTGGGAGAGTCCTCAGACTTTGTCCCAGAGGAACAAGACTATAATCCCAGCACCAATAATGAAGTACTATAAGATAAAAATTCTGAATCTTGGCAAAAGGCAATAAAATCGAAAATAGAATCAATGGATTCTAATAAGGTTTGGAACTTTTAGAATCACCCACTGGTATAAAATCTATTGGATGCAAGTGGGTCTATAAGAGAAAAAGAGGAGCAGACATAAGATTGCAATCTTTAAAGCACGGCTTGTTGCAAAAGGTTTTACTCAGAAAGAGGGTATTGATTATGATGAAACCTTTTCGACAGTAGCCATGCTTAAGTCTATCCGAATTCTTTTATCTATTGCAGCTCATCTCGATTATGAGATTTGGCAAATAGATGTCAAGACAACTTTTTTAATGGAAGTCTTGAGGAAAACATCTATATAAAGCAACCAGATGGGTTCATTGAAAAGGGCCAAGAGCATCTTGTTTGTAAGCTCAAGAAGTCCATTTATGGACTTCAACAAGATTCCAGATCATGGAACATCCGTTTTGATCAGGTGATAAAATTCTATGGATTTGATCAATGTCCGATTGAATCTTGTGTGTACAAAAAGTGTGACAAAAACAAGGTGGTATCCTAGTACTTTATGTAGATGACATATTTCTCATTAAAAACAATGTGAAGGTGTTATCTAACATAAGGGTATACTTATCCAAACAGTTTGATATGAAGGACTTGGGAGAAGTAGGTCACATCCTTAGGATCAAAGTTTTATAAGATCGTAAGAAAATAATGTTAGCTTATCTCAATCGGCCTATATCGATACTGTATTAACTCGTTTTAGCATGCAAAATTTTAAGAAATATTTTCTACCTTTTAGGCATGGAATAACTCTATCAAAGGAACAGTGTCCGAAGACACCTAAAGAGGTAGAGGACATGAAAGCGGTTCCTTATGCTTCGATGGTAGGAAGCTTAATGCATGCAATGCTATGTACGAGATCAGGCATTTGCTTTTCCGTAGGCATGATTAGCAGATATCAATCTAACCTAGGACAAGATTACTGGACTACGGTAAGGCATATTCTGAAGTCCCTGAAAAGGACTAAAGATTATATGATAGTTTAGTGTCCTTAGGGTATACAGACTCAGATTTTCAGTCAGACCGGGATTCTAGAAAATCTACATCAGATTATTTATTTATCTTGGGAGGTGGAGCCATAGTATGGAGGAGCATTAAGCAAAAATATATTACTGATTTCACCATGGAAACCGAGTATATGGCAGCCTTTTAGGCAGCCAAAAAAGCAGTTTGGCTCAGAAACTTCCTATTGTACTTAGATGTGGTACCTAGTTTTCCTAAGACTATTATACTTTATTGTGATAATAGTGGTGCAGTTGCCAACTCGAAGGAACCACTAGTCCATAAGACAGGTAAACAGATTGAGCACAAGTACCACTTGATATGAGATATCATAAAAAGAGGAGACGTTACTGTGACCAAAATAGCATCAACAGACAACCTAGCTGATCCCTTTGCAAAGAGCTTACCGGCTAAGACTTTTAATAGCCATGTTGAGGGAATGGGAGTCAGATGCATGGCCGCATGGATTTAAGTATAAGTAGGAGATTTGTAACAGTATACTAAAAAGGAATGCTTTGAGTATAAGTTGGAGATTATTAGGGTTATATACTAAAAGCATCACTTTTGTATTAACAATATTTTTTTATTATTTTTGAATGAGAATCATAAGGGCAAATGTTGGCATTTTATATTTGTTATATGTTAATGCAAGTGTCTGATATTCTACATTATAGAAAATATGGTGTGTGATGACATACATAAGATCATATTATCATTCCCTTGTAAAATATATAAATGGTTCATAACCTAGATGGATTTGGACATACCATTGGAAAGGTTGTAGTGTAATATGGCATTAGTCTGTCTTTGACTATAGGTTTATACTAGTACACTTTGTGTGTATTACACAGGACCACTTGAGGTTGTTCTTTTTGTACTGACTACATAAGAGAACAAATATCTCTGTTATTATGGATGCTTGTACTCTTAAATTGGATATAATAACAGACATGTTTATGTAGTGTGCATTACTTTAATTCATAAAAGAGTAAGATTGATAATGAGTCAAGAAGCTCTATAAATTGGGTAATGGCATTATGTGTATGACGAGCTATTGATTATAAAAGTAATCAATGTCCCGATGTATTGGGTTGATGATGTCCCCTTATGGAACTCATAATGATTGTTATATAAATCCTGCAGGTGGATTATATCCGACATGACAAATAAAGTTGATGGTACTACTTAAAGATAAAAGATGTCGATCAAAGTAGTTGTCTGTAACTTATTTTAATTGATAGGCATTCTATATCTTAACATGGGGAGATAAACATACATATAATAAGAAGGATCACATAAACATAATTTTATATTAGGATGGTAGTGCAATAGTAGCTCTTTAGTGGACTGATCTATTATTACCATGTCTGGATTGTGTGTTCGGGCTGAACACGGATACCTAGACCCATTATGAGACCTAAACCTAATTTCTCCTTATAGTCCCTATCGTAGTCTATATATCCTCTATTCTCTGGTTACGATATGTATCCTAAGAAGAGCATCTTTCTCTAATTCGTTCATCACGAGAGAAGAGAAAGGGAGGACAGCCAAGGAAAGAAATGGTTGGAATATCGTTGCCCGTACGACGTCCAATCCGAGGAAGAAATACGTGTTGAAGATCTTAGGGTCGCTGACTGCTCGAGGTTGCTGAAAACTGTCGTCTTCTTCTCATCGCGGGTATAATTCGTGAACCCTAGTTTTTGCCAATGAAGGGTTAGAACACATTTTAAATCTATTAACTTTCTATCGATCAATACGCACACCAATTCGTGGTCCTGGGAATCCTCAGTTCCATCATGGACATGTCGTGGATGCGAGACGAACGGTAATATTTGGAAGAAAAGGACGATTACTACTTGTGTGGGCCATGTTGTGCACTTAAACTTTATATATATGTATCTATAGTTATTTGGAGAGGAGCCATGTTTTCTGAGTTACAACCTCTCTTAGTTACAGCAGAGATTTTGAGACGGAGCTACGAGTATATGTATACTTCCTTATTTACTGTTGAGATTCTGACAAGGAACTATGAAAATAAGTATATTCCTGCCCTATCGCATTTGTAGGATCGATATGCAATAGTTATACTCTAGAGGGGTGAATAAAGTGTGCAGCAAAATATTAGCTATTAAAAAAATAAGCACTACTATATCACTATCGTGTCACAGTGGCTATGTCAAAGTTATATATATAAACAGTAAATAAGAGGGACAGAGTGCAAATACAAACGCAGCGATGTATCATGGTTTCCTTCTTGTGAGGACTAGTCCAAGCTGGAGGACTCTTGCTCCGAGTTTGAAATCCACTCTTGGAAATACAAGCTTTATACCGAGCGCTTGCCGCTCTTACAACACCGAGCTTTAAATCTGAAGTGCTCGACCGACTTTAATTGTAAAATGTGGACTTCTGGATCAAGCCTCTAATTACAACTCTTCGAAACTTCTAGCCTATACCGTACTAGCAAGTAGACTAGAGGTTGTAAAATAGGCTTGAGATTTGAAACTGAGAGCTTTGAATACCTTAGAAAGCTTAAGAGAAGAGAAGATAAAAAGTGAATGGGTGATTAGAATGAAAAACTCTTCTCTATTTATAGGATTACTGAAAACCGAGTTCTGGCCGAATTCGGAAGCCAAACATTCAAAAATTTGACCATTGCAGCTGAGTCTCCAGGAAGAACATGTTTATAGGGTTTACCAAATCAAGGACCCAAGTTTGGGCCAAGTTTGGACCAAAATCTGTACGAACTCTGGTTCTCTGATTTAGGTCAGAGTCTAGGGTTTAAAAACATGTTTTGGGCTTTTGGAACTGTTGGGATTTTGGGACTATTTTTTAAATATCGGTTTGTTTAAAAAATAAGTTGGTTTGTGAAACCTAGGTAGTTTGAAAAACATTTTTGGGTTAAGCCTATTTGTCTGTACGATACAGTTTACATAATTTCTTAGACTCAATAAAATAGTAAAAATACATTTGAGAAGGAAAAATAAAGACAGACGCGACGATTGTGCAAATCTCGAACTATAGCAGTACTGGTTGACTAGCTCTTATATTGAGTCCGAGTTTAGACGATTATCAAAATTTGTTCGACTATGACCAATGGGCCAACAACATTTACTTTGGAGATGCCTGCGGTTGCGACCGTCATTCTCAAATTGTATTGTATATAGTGGCTAGACATGATTAGTGTTACTTGTCTCTGTATTTTCTGTTCTCTCTAGGTGTGTATTTTATTAACTTTTCGTAGGAGATTTCTGTCAGGATCGTGATCTTCTCCTTCCTATCGAAGATGACATCCTCTTGGATCATCCTTTGCTGTCGTATTCTTATTTTGTTGTTTCATTTTTTGAAGTTTTATGTTGGTAGTGGATTTGTCTCCATCCAGCAACTTGTACAATGACAATTCATATTAATTTTATAATATCTTTATTTCCTTATTTTATGGATGAGATTAATAAATCATGGCTATCTATATATTATATTTTGTAGCTTACAGATATTTATTATATGGCTGGCATGTATGACTCCTAGTCATACGTATTATGGGACTGGGCGTTACAAGAGTCATCACATTTGTTCAGGGAGATCGCTATAGGTAGGATGAGTGATTTTATTATAATCTCTGTTTTTTCTTTTTGAGTGTGGTGAGGGGGTTGAACTTATTATAAAAAATGGTTTAACAATAGTTTTATTCTCTTATAATTTCACTTGAGTTATGTAGATTGGAATTTATCCAGGTGACATACTCATCAACCATATACTTGTTCTTATTTGTGCTTGGTACTCGCGTTAGAAGGGATTGGTTATCTCAGATGTATTGGCCTAAGTTTTCACTGCAGTCAGTTTTATACATGGTATCGGAGCGCTTATGGGGCGTGTCTGATCCCAACATATGGAATCAGAGTGATGTTCATTTGTTCTTATCTGATACCAACATCAATTGGTATTAGGCTCTCAAGTTCTCGAGAGGAAGATGCAACCATGTCTACGGAGCAGATGAACACACGTGTGATCACTCTCATAGAAAAAACTGGATGATTTAGAAGCCAAAGATGGAGGACCTACTATGGTGCAAAGATTTGCATGGTTTGTTGGTGGGAGATAGCACCAAGCCATCAAACAAGTCTGCTGATGACTTAAGACGATTTGATCGAAAGGCCGTTGGATTTATCTGCCAAGGTATATATATATATATATATATATATATATATATATATATATATATATATATAAATTCAAAGAAATATTTTTATTGAAATATAAACAACGGAGCTACATCAAATTGTGCCAACTAATACACCCAGAGAGAAAGTAAATGGCAACTGGCTACAGAAGCACCGTCGCGCTCTGCTTCTGCCGAGGAGACGCAATCGAGAGACCTCTGAGCAGAGTTGGAGTCCTTTCCAGTCGCGCCTAGAACAACCGGGGAGCCTAGGGCGGTCGTGCCAGAAGGAGGGTCCGTAAGAGCGGGGAGAGTGGGGCCCTGCTGCGGCTGTAGGTCAACACCCTCAGCATCCACGGATGGAACACCGCGAGAGGTCACTGCGAGGCCCTGAGCTAGCCCAATGGAGGCAGGAAGGGATAAGCCTGTGAGAGGCTCTGCCACATGATTGAAAGAGGGGAAGGAGACGGGAGCTGGGTCAGGGATAAGATCAGGGAGTCAGAGGGGTTGTACAGGAGTGGAGGGGGAATCCGAGGAGGAAGGCCCAGAGGGGGGTTGAGAAGAAGACGAGAGGGGATAGCTAAGAGTGGGAGCCCGAGAGTCACCCTTCTGAACCATCGATGCAGAGGCGGGAACAACTGGGTCCGTGGAGGTCCACTAACGAAGTGTTGAAGACATGGGACAGTCGCTGACCTCGTGTCCCCGAAGAAATCAGCCGCTACACATGAGAGGTCGGTCTTCAAAAATGACGTCTTGCCAGATTTTAAGACCTTCCGGCAAGTTGATTCTGATCTTTGGCGGAGATGGACGGCTGATGTCCACGTCCACGAGTACCCGAGCGCAACTCGGCCTAGATACAACAGCAGTAGCATGATCGATCCCTAGCGAGTTGCCAAGGCACTGCACCAAAGGGAAGATAGCTTCTTTCGCGAATAAAGTGTGCGGTAGACCAGGGAGCGAAACCCATATCGAGACTACCGCGGACTCCTTCTTCGGGGCAAAAATCGGAGACCATTTAACGACTCTCATGGGGGCTCGAGCGATAGTCCAAAGGTCTTTCGAACAAAGTCTAAGGTAGTCCGCCTCCAGAGACGGGCGGATAAGCATATGCTTGGCGTCAATGCTCCAATGGAAATCTGGCCTAAGAATCCCATCTCCCCAAAAACCCTACACACCACGTCTACTGGTGGGCGTGAATGAAGGAACTTGCCAATGAGGGCGAGGCGAAAGGGAGCGGCTAGCGCAGCAACATCCTCCTGGCTGAAAACAATGGCGGGGACACCCTCAGAGACAGAGAAAGGGCGAGGGAGAAGCCTCATCGGTGCTGCGGAACAACCAGTTACCACTTCCGCAGAGGAAAGAGGCTTAGGCTTAGGCTTAGGCTAGGGGGTAAGTTAGCAGGATTGCCCCGTGCCATCGAAACAGGAGTCAACGAACCCACATGAGGAGTGCCATCCTTCTCCATAGGGGGCCGTACAGCAACCAACTCCGTAGGGGCTCGACACGGGGAGGGCGGAGAGGCCTCCGAGATAGAATGGGGAGCCGAGCACAAGGGGGCCGAAGGGATAGCAGGAGGAAGAAGGGGTGGTGGCGAATGGTGAGAGGTCGTCTGCGGACGACGGAAGGAGGATTCGCCGGGGTAGCACCGGAGGAAACGACCGGGGGAGCTCTGAAAAAATCCCCCACCAAGGATCAAACCGCCGGGCGAGTGACGACCCAAGGGCTGAGCGCTGGAACCCTGGGATGGTGATCCGACTGACGACGACCAGCCAGGGGGCCCACGTCTCCCGCCGAGGGAGAGACCAATGGAGTTGACAACCGCTCCAATAAGGGAGGGGCTGCTTACAGAGAGCCAGGCGGTGGAGGTGGCAAGGAAATGCTGAGAGAGGGAGGAGGGAGGTAGGAAGAAGAGGGGGCGCCGGCCGGCGCCACGGCCGAGCTGCTAGCCACGGCAATCGGCCCCAGGCAGAAATTAGGGCCGGCTGCTCCCTAGGAAATTCGATTATATATATATATATATATATATATATATATATATATATATATATATATATATATATATATATATATATAGTCGAGAATAATATATATATATATATATATATATATATATATATATAATATATATATATATATATATATATAGTCGGGCTTGGCTCTAATTCTTTATCTAAGCCGCTTAGCTCCTTGGTCGTCCGATCTGGGTGAGATCGTACCAAGGAGTGCCACTTGTCCGAAGCTAGCCCCCTTCGCTGTACTCAGGGCTATATATAGAATAGTTTTTTTTGTTCAAAATTCATTAATTCCAATTGACTTTTTAGGAGATTTTTTAGAGGGTGTTCCTTGACATCTAAAAGAAATTATATGCACTTGCAAACTTTGATTCGATCCCCTTTTAAATTATTTATGCATCGAGGTAAGGTTTCTATAATTTAATTACTCTAATTCGAACGATGAATTTCTGTAGGATTTTTAGAGTGTCAGAAGTCCTCAAAATGAATGCATCTTGGTGCTTTCACCATACAAGGAGTTCCTGAACTCGAAAATACGATCGATTTGGTTTTGTAAACCCTAATACTATGAACTTTAATATAGTTCAATTGCCGGGTTCTCTTTCAACAACCCTATTTATATGAGAGGCCCGGCCCCCTTCCCCCTATCCCTCCCTTATGTTTAGGAGCCAGATCCGCCCATGGGGTCTCACAGAGTCCTCTAGTTCTAGCCCAACTTCCTACTTACTTAGTTCCTACAGACGTTGGAAGGGTTGACGATCCTTTTTCCTTTCCTTGTGGACATGAACCTTCTCTCATGGATTCCCTGAACCTCAGGTGACTCAACTGGGTTAAGGAAGTGGTGTTTCTTGCTTTGAACCTTCTACCGGCTTCGAGGCAAAGCCAGCGGTAGAGGAAGATATAGCTCGAATAGAACCAGAACTTTCGTTCCCAACGAGTTGATCTGAAGGGCGCTTTTTCGGTAGAGTGAGAAGTATAGTCGATAATCTTCTTTTCGATGCGAAAAAAAGACGCAAGTGACGTACTCTTGAATTATGAGCTAATATATGAGTTGAAGAATTCCCATCTCAAGCTTGAAAGCGAACCCGGCAACTTGTCCCTTTGTCTCAGTCCGCTGAACCCACTTAAAGCTGGGGCCAGACATACTCTTGAAGACACTTGCTTGTTTGGAATTCTTTTTTAGTCGAGTCAGGAGATCAGCCTTTCAGTCGAACAGCTTCCATCCAATCATGTGTTCGGACTTTGGCCCTTGATTCGTACTAGCAATTAGGGGATCGTCCTCACTGCCTTCGTCATCACTTGGACTATCTGAGAGGGATTCTGGGCTTTCTGGTCTACACCCGTCAGGGGATTCCTCTGGGGGGGAATTCGGCTTGCTACTATTTGTGCTGAGAAAGAATAGGCTTCAGAGAGAAAAGAACGGGAGGCGTCGTCGGAATGTGGAACGGTGGACGCAGAAAGAACTCTAGAAGTTCCCAGAAACTCTATCCCGAGAATGATCTGGAAGTCGTCCAGGTGTACCGCCATTTGGTGGGTTTCTATCTCGTTATTCTAGAATAATCTATATCCGCTTTTCTGTCTAAATGCATCCAAAGCGACTCGCTTTCTATAGGCTCCCTCTAGAAGAGTAGGATTTTACCAAATTTGTCTAGTTACTTCGTTTTTGAGTTTCGAAATTAAATTCCATTATGGTAATCATTCATTGTTTGATCGAATGATTATTATTCATAATTGAATTTTTTTATGCATTACCATATTCCAGTACAATTTGGAAACAGAAACATGCCTAGGATGTCTCTCATCCCCTTGCGTGCAACTTGTCGTTATTGATCTCTTCCACGCCCACACCGACGATCACTCCAGACCTTACTTGCCACATATTGAGAGGGCTTCTTTCTTTGATGTTCTTGTTGGTTGGTGGGTTGATCACCATTAGTTATTATTGATTGTGCTTTTGGATTGGCGGTGTAATGGCGGGAACTGCTACACCTGCGGCGGCAACTACTACACCTGCAGCGACAACTACTACCTCTTTGGATATCAAGTCCATTTTTGTACCGGAATATATTTCTGGAAAGATATCTGAGCTCAAGTTGGAAGGCAGGATAAGAATGGTATTGTCAAACCCCTTTCTAACTTCAAAAAGAAATACAGTGAGAGAGCAATCGGGATCCGTACTTTGTCATCGATCCAATTACTACCTCTCGTTTCTTTCAACACGCCAACGGAAACCTTAGCCCTCTCGCTTAAAGGGCTATATTCGGTCGAAACCGAAGTCGTGTTGCTTTAGAGTCTATAGGTTATTGAACCTTCTCTCATGGATTCCCTGAATTTCTCACCATCAATCTGCTCGGGAAGCTTTGATTTTCTCGGCCCTAAGGGAGTTTACTCGACCCATTCTCTAGTCTCCCGTACTGCTCAAGTGTGCGACTCCGTATGAGGACCTCCTTCCCTTTTGCTCTGCCTACTCTCCATTCATACGATTATCAAAGCGGAGGAAGGGTGGGCAGCAGGTACCACGAGCCCTCTGTCCCACACATCTATCAAGAAGCAAGTGTAGTTCACCGGTTCCACCGAATGCTCCTATCTCTCGACAAAGATCGTGTGAGTGTATAGTTATGCTTTGGATGCTTCGTCATGGAATAGATCGACCCAGTTCCCGTTCTTTTCCAGTGCACTCGCTTTGTATCTCCGACACACAAGGAAGGACGCGGTGGGAAGGAAGCAGCCCTAGCCTCTGTTCGGCCGATCATTCCGCTGGCATCTCGCATTCACGCCCCCGTTTGACTGCCGATCGGGGATGTAGTTGTAGATACGTGAGTCTTAGTGGGTCGTTGGCTCCACTTGTTATCTCCTTCTATGACATGCTGTTGTCGTCGCCATATTCAATATGTCACTTAGTCATATCTGCCTCGCTGCGGGTCAGCACCTCCGAAAGAAACGGAGGACTTCATTCAGTGACTCCGCGATCGCCCTCTGAACGATCAGAATAAGGTAAAGCTTGAAGATAAGTTTTGTACTCTATTAATTTCTCAGTCCCTCTAGTCGGGTACGTAGGATCCGGCCGATAGATCAAAAGAGATCAGGCCATCTATCAATCGATTTGAAAAGTGCAACTCGCTCTCGTTCATTTCCGCCAGGCCATAATAGCCGCCACAATAAGAAAGAAGCAAGCGAAATAGCTAGAAGCGCTCGCTCCGCCGCGTCCAACAATTCTGATTCACGGGAAAGCTGTAGCTCCCCTTCCCAAAATTTTAAAAATATTTTATTCATTATTTTATTTTATTTAAAACGGTAATTACTAGATTTTATAAATAATTATTTAGTTTATTATTTTATTATTGGTGGTGACTAATAAATTTTATTATCACTGAATCGATATTCTTTGGATAAATATTTTATATTATTATATTGATGCAGTTTCAGATAAATATATATGTGTATATATATACATGGGTATATACAAGTGTATATACATATATGAGTGTAGGAATATATATATATATATATATATATATTAAATAATTGTGTGCGTATATATAAATATAAAATAGTGTATGTGTGTGTATTTATATTTATGTATAAATATATGTATATAAATGTATATATATATATATTTTAAAAAAAAAACAAGCGGCCGTGTCGAAGACACCCAGCCACCGCTTGGCCCGGGGGCCGTGGACAAACCACCAAGCCGCCCCCGTGGGGGCTCGAACTCCGTCCGATGCCCCAAGTGTCGGTGCGCCTAGCCACTTGAGCTACAAGTAGGTAGATAAATGTATGTGTATATACATATATAAATAAATATATATATTTAGGCGTATATATGTGTATATATATACGTGCGTACGTGTATATATATATATATATATATATATATATATATATATATATATATATGTATTAAGTGTTAAATAGAAATAGAAATGAAATAGATAATAGAAAATAGAAATAAGAAAAAAAAAGAAAAGAAAAAGAAAAGAAAAACAAAACTAATTAAATCCATGGGCCAGCAACCGGCCGAAGTTAATTTCCCCCCCCCCCCCCGAACTCAGCTTTAGCTGAACCCGAGCCCAGGCTGTGAGTTCAACCAGCCGACCCAGTTCGGGTTTGCTCGACCATACATTAACTATATAGAGAGAGAGAGAGAGAGCGCAGGAGATCGAAAACCCTAAGCCTCATACTGCGCCACCACCATGACGGCGCACCACCCGCGTACGCGCCAGCCCGCCGTGGGCGGCCGTCGGCCGGCGACGGAGACGCCGGAGGCCACGCGCGCACAGCCAGCGCGCACGATGCGCGATGTTGGCAGCAGCAATGTGCTGTCGAAAGCTCGAAATCGAGACAAGTTTCCCGCCTCGTCTTTCGACCGATTCCTGATCTTCCAACTCTGGTACGAAGCCAATATATACGCCTTTACTTTCTTTCAATTACTTTTTGTGTAGATGCGCTAGATCGGCCAGGAAATCGAACCAAAGTTCGACAAAATCTGTCGAACAGGACAGTAAAACCAGTCCAAGGACTCTAGTTCACGGATGGTTTTCTCCCAATCCATGCACGATTTTGAGATTCTATTTGAAGACAGTTTTAGACAACCTATACGAGTTTGTAACCTCTCTTTTAGTTTTATTTTTCATGTATTAAATCCCTGTTAAAATCGTTTCAAAGTTTGACGAAAATCTATTTTCAAAACATGAAAATTGTTCCACACGACGTGCGTCCCGCCAAACCGGACAACGTGGTCGCAAACTAAAAGCATCAAAAGCTGCGTAACGGCTTCATGGTCGTGTGGGCTTTGGCGGAATTCAAATTGGTCACGTGTGCGCGACGAATTTGATGCGTATCCGTCGAAATTCACCGTATCGTGCACTTTGCAAATTCTCCAATTACTTTGTGCACGCTCGTCAGATCGAGACGAAACTTGTGCCAACAGGACCGTATCTTTTTTCTGGTCCTTATGCCAAGTTTGGTCCGATTCTGAGACCGTTGATAAAATTACCTTTTTGCGGGCCCCACGGTCCCACTCAACGGGCGATTTTGTGCACGGCCAGCCGGAATCCAACTCTGGACATACGGTTGGGTTCGTATCGGAAAACTAGATCCGTAGATATGTAGTTTGACGACTTTAAAAACTGTTGACTCTGGCACACTTTTCGGTGCAAAGCGGGTCCAACGGCGGACATCGTTTTTGCCCAAAATTATCGTTTTGCCCCCTGTGTCCAGAATTAGACTTAAGGACAGGCAATCCTAGCTAATTTGACTATTCTGAGAACATTGGTAATATTTATTTCAGCATCCGGAGACTTCTACATGTGTTGACTGATTGTGGCTCATTGAGTGGTATAGTGTTATTGGTTTCTCCAGCTAAGGACCTCAGGCAAGTGCACTTTCTGATTGCTTTTCCATTCATAGTAGTCTTTTCATTTCATGTCTATACATATATCTTGCTGCTTGTTGACACGCTCGTCACACGGAGTTGTCGGGAGGAGAAATATCTTAGTAGACATGTGGACTACCCAGAACTATCCCATGCTGTCTATTCGTGAACAATAGCATCTGCACACGACACGTGTAGATGCCGGATTTACCTCTTAGTCGTTCACATGTCGAAACAGATATTTCACACCACCTAGATAGATGTCTTTTATTAGTTTTTTCTTGTTTTCTTCTCTATCGTGCTATGTCATCAGTTATCTTCCAGTTTTTATTACTCATATGCTATTTTCATGTCTTGTTAATTCTATTGTGTTTTACATTGCCGTCGGTTTGTGTACTTGTTCCATTCCTGAATGGAAACCAATATTTTTCAGGTTTAGCCGCGATCACTCTTAGCATTGGGAAGGCTTGGGTATGCTGAGGACAACCTAGAATTAGATAGCAGTGGTTTCATATTTCATTAATTGTAAAACTTTGTATTTTTCTTTAAATATAAATATTATAACTGTTGTAATAAATTTTAGAAATGTGAATGAGCAGCAAATGTTTTATTTTGAGCATTTATTTCTTGCGGGCTTGACAGCGTTCTACCGCCGACACTGCGGCGTAGGCTGGCTTGGACACGTCTCGTATCCGAAAAGCGGGTGCGGGTCGTGACAAGTTTTTGTGGTGGCCCATGCAGGTCAGTTTTCGCAAAATATTACGAACTCGTGATGGTACGTTAGTCGTACTATTGCGAGCCTGCGACCAGGAAATGCTCATTCACAAACTAGGATTAAAATAATTTAGGAGAATAACTAGGACTAGGAGTCCCTTGTTCAAATTGACCGTTGGATAGTTAAGGTTATCAGATAGGCCATGCAATTTAGATAGCTTGCTAGACCCCTATAAATACACTGTTACTTTTGATATGACAGTGTGATCCAATGTGGATCCACTATTCACTGGTAAGTTAGGCTTATCTATAATCAAGGCTTTAATCATGATAAACTGTTCGATTTACCTTTTGCTCTATTTAGATATAAATATCATATCATAAATTAGAACTGTATATTTAAATTCTATTTTTCTGTAAGGAATTGATTCATGATTCTGTTATTCGTATACGAATCTCGAGGTAGATTGACTTGAGATTTTTCATCAACCATGAAAATGCGCATGAAATAGATACTAGAATGTTTGTATTACTTTCGTCTTTAGTTCTTTTCTCCATATTAACTCTTTTATTTAAGTGTTGTGACTGATAGGACAAATACCTACGCTTTATTCTTAGTCAACTTGTTTGGGTCTCTAGAAGCTCATGAATTTTTACGAATATAGTTAAAGGAGTATTAGTTAAATAATAATAGTTAGGCAGCAGCGTATTGTCATCAATTAGCTGAGAGTGGAGATGTGGGTTCACTGCAGCCAGCAGCGCACTGACGAGGCACAACCCATAGAAATGAAACTATTTTGAGGATCATAGGTTATAGAACATTGTAGAAACTATGTTCTCATTGACTACTTTAGATCTTAGATCCCCTTGTGCCCATATAGAGTAGAGTACCTAGTAGCATATCACCTCTGAATCACGGAACCAAGGGTTTACCACAGTCAGAGTATACGGGTGAGGCATAATTCTCGATAAAATGATTTCAGACGTGATTATAAGTTTAGGATACCATAGAGGACAGAAAAATGCATGTTTGTCCCATAAGACCCCAAAGCCAATACTAGTGGAAGCTCTATAAGTCGGTAGCACATCTCTCAATTTAGCGTTATGTGACCCTTGTGATCTATTAACAAGGTAATTGACTGACATTAATATGTTTACCTAGAATATTGAATTTAGAGTTCCATAACCCATTAGTAGACCAAAGTCTTATGGATAAAAGATAATAGGTCGAATGTATAAGCAGGAACACCATGTAAGTTTTGATTCTCTCAAAACTCGAATTACTTTTTCCTTCTTTCAAAAATCTCGCATATCTATATTTTGACTCTCTTGACCAATGCTGCTAATACGGCCTAGTTTTTGCAAGCTTACTCTTTTATCGAGCTTGATTCGAGACATATGTTTATTGGGGACGCCCGCTAACATATTGTCTAATCAGAATCATTGTATTACGGTCTGATCAACCATGATGCATTTGGTTCGCTTTTCATCTAATTACCCTACGTGGACTGAGATATCTCCAGGATCTCATTCGCGACTGCATTGACAATTCCTCTTGAATTATACATTCGCCGTTGAATCGCGTAATTGTGTTCAGTGACATCTCCCTTGAACCCTTCATTGATTTTGTCTTTCATTGATTGGAAAGACGAAAGCTTGTGATTGATAGGTAGATACATAGTATCCCCATGACTATGATAGTTGTATATGCAAGTGTAGCTACCATCGGCCAGCCCTGTGACAGAAACCTTGCCACCATATCCTAGCCTCTAAGGTGGGTAGACTGTAAGCCTTCTAAAATTTTAGGATATACCAGAATTACCGAGTAATTAGAATAACCTCCATTAGGGTGATGATTAGTGCCCATGGACTCCCACTTTTTATTTAGATCATTTTGTATCCCCGGCCGTATCATTAATGTTCGGAGCACGAGACCAACTGTTACCTTCCAACAGATTTCATATGCAAGATCTAGACGAGTCCACCTTCATCTAGGTATGTCATGTCCCACTCAAAACTGCCCTTTTGTACTCTATTTTTATGGTACGACTTTTAGGTTAAAGGGACTAGCTATAACTCAAACCATAGTACCTACCCGGTATACTTCACGACTTCCCTTAGAGCCTCAACCTCGACTCAATTCTTTTGACCCAATATATGGTAGTGATCTACTCGAAGCCCACTACGCACAAGCCACTAGTGTGCCACCCAATTGAGGTCCCATGTGCTACTTAAACACAAGAGTCACTGAAGGCACATTTTGAGTTTGAGAAACCTAGTTAACCAACCTGACGGGCAACTAACTTAACCCCTTGGATAGAAACCTATTCTAGAATACCCTAACCTATTAGAAATAGTTTATCATTGAAATATTGTCCAGTCCATATAGATTAAAAGCCAAGGTTCATCCAACCAACGGTTGATGTCCAATTAGGGAACCCACGTAGACCACAAATCTTGATTTCTCAAATTCTGTTCTATTATGGAACCTTGTTTGGATTAATTTCGCGAACAGGACTTCTGTATTGCACGGATTGCAAGCCCTCTAGGAAACGAAGAATCCTTCAAGTGACTAGACTAGAGTAGCCCAATCTAGCAAATAAGTCAATGGTTCGTAAACTTTCTTTCTACCCGCATCGTTGGGAACTCTCCACCGCTCTTGAGACTTCACAGTTGCTCCCGATTATTCTGCCTTATCTTCATGTCCTCCCTACTTCGGAGCGACGTATAGGCATGCTTACTAGAGTTTATCAATATTTCTTAGCCACGTGTGTAAATTTTTGCTTGTTAAATTTTGATTTGCTTGATAGATAGGAGAGCGAGGTAGATGACTTATGCTATAGATATCTGTCAGTAATTATTTTTTTTGTAATTAGCTGGAGGGTTACAATGTTATGACGTCAGGTGTTTAGAGTGGGTAGTGTGACCAAAAGGTGGGTAGAAGTCCTCGAAGATTCGTAGTTACAAAATGGCTCGAAGGAGGATACAATTATTTTCGAGAAATTAAAATTGAGAAGATTGTGGTAATAGTGGTTGTATTCTTCTACTTTTATTTTTGAATTTTAGACATGTATATAAGTTAGAATTTCGAGGACGAAATTATTTTTAAGGTGGGTAGATTTGTAGCTCCCCTTCCCGAAATTTTAAAAATATTTTATTCATTATTTTATTTTATTTTATTTAAAATGGTAATTACTAGATTTTATAAATAATTATTTAGTTTATTATTTTATTATTGGTGGTGATTAATAAATTTTATTATCACTAAATCGATATTCTTTGGATAAATATTTTATATTATTATATTGATGCAGTTTCGGATAAATATATATGTGTATATATATACATGGGTATATACAAGTGTATATACGTATATGAGTGTAGGAATATATATATATATATATATATATATATATATATATATATATATATATATTAAATAATTGTGTGCGTATATATAAATATAAAATAGTATATGTGTGTGTATTTATATTTATGTATAAATATATGTATATAAATGTATATATATATATATATATATATATATATATATATATATATATATATATATATATATATATATATATATATAGGTAGATAAATGTATGTGTATATACATATATAAATAAATATATATATATATATATATTTAGGCGTATATATGTGTATATATATATATACGTGCGTACGTGTATATATATATATATATATATATATATATATATATATATATATATATATATATATATATATATATATATATATATATATATATATATATATATATATATGTATATTAAGTGTTAAATAGAAATAGAAATAAAATAGATAATAGAAAATAGAAATAAGAAAAAAAAAGAAAAAAAAAAAAGAAAAGAAAAACAAAACTAATTAAATCCATGGGCCAGCAACCGGCCGAAGTTAATTTCCCCCCCCCCCGAACTCAGCTTTAGCTGAACCCGAGCCCAGGCTGTGAGTTCAACCAGCCGACCCAGTTCGGGTTTGCTCGACCATACAGTAAATATATATATAGAGAGAGAGAGCGCAGGAGATCGAAAACCCTAAGCCTCATACTGCGCCACCACCGCGCACCACCCGCGCACGTGCCAGCCCGCCGTGGGCGGCCGTCGGCCAGCGACGGAGATGCCGGAGGCCATACGCGCACAGCCAGCGCGCACGATGCGCGATGTTGGCAGCAGCAATGTGCTATCGAAAGCTCGACTTTGAGACAAGTTTCCCGCCTCGTCTCTCGACCGATTCCCAATCTTCCAACTCTGGTACGAAGCCAATATATACGCCTTTACTTTCTTTCAATTACTTTTTGTGTAGATGCGCTAGATCGGCCAGGAAATCGAACCAAAGTTCGACAAAAATCTGTCGAAACAGGACAGTAAAACCAGTCCAAGGACTCTAGTTCATGGACGGTTTTCTCCCAATCCATGCACGATTTTGAGATTCTATTTGAAGGCAGTTTTAGACAACCTATACGAGTTCGAAACCTCTCTTTTACTTTTATTTTTCATGTATTAAATCCCTGTTAAAACCGTTTCAAAGTTTGACGAAAATCTGTTTTCAAAACATGAAAATTGTTCCACACGACGTGCGTCCCGCCAAACCGGACAACGTGGTCGCGAACCGAAAGCATCGAAAGCTGCGTAACGGCTTCATGGTCGTGTGGGCTTTGGCGGAATTCAAATTGGTCGCGTGTGCGCGACGAATTTGATGCGTATCCGTCGAAATTCACCGTATCGTGTACTTTGCAAATTCTCCAATTACTTTGTGCACGCTCGTCATATCGAGACAAAACTTACGCCAACAGGACCGTATCATTTTTTTGGTCCTTTATGCCAAGTTTGGTCCGATTCTGAGATCGTTGATAAAATTACCGTTTTGCGGGCCCTACGGTCCCACTCAACGGGCGATTTTGTGCACGGCCCGCCGGAATCCAACTCTGAACATACGGTTGGGTTCGTATCGGAAAACTAGATCCGTAGACATGTAGTTTGACGACTTTAGAAACTGTTGACTCTGGTACGCTTTTCGGTGCAAAGCGGGTCCAACGACGGACATCGTTTTTGCCCGAAATTACCGTTTTACCCTCTGTGTCCAGAATTGGACTTAAGGACAAGCAATCCTAGCTAATTTGACTATTCTGAGAATGTTGGTAATGTTTATTTCAGCATCCAGAGACTTCTACATGTGTTGACTGATTGTGGCTCATTGAGTGGTATAGTGTTATTGGTTTCTCCAGCTAAGGACCTCAGGCAAGTGCACTTTCTGATTGCTTTCCGATTCATAGTAGTCTTTTTATTTCATGTCTATACATATATCTTGCTGCTTGTTGACACGCTCGTCACACGGAGTAGTCGGGAGGGGAAATATCTTAGTAGACATGTGGACTACCCAGAACTATCCCATGATGTCTATTCGTGAACAATAGCATCTGCACATGACACGTGTAGATGCCGGATTTACCCCCTAGTCGTTCACATGTCGAAACAGATATTTCATACCACCTAGATAGATGTCTTTTATTAGTTTTTCCTTGTTTTCTTCTCTATCGTGCTATGTCATCAGTTATCTTCTAGTTTTTATTACTCATATGCTATTTTCATGTCTTGTTAATTCTATTGTGTTTTGCATTGTCGTCGGTTTGTGTACTTGTTCCATTCCTGACTGGAAACCAATATTTTTCAGGTTTAGCCACGATCACTCTTAGCATTGGGAAGGCTTGGGTATGCTGAGGACAACCTAGAATTAGATAGCAGTGGTTTCATATTTCATTAATTGTAAAACTTTGTATTTTCCTTTAAATATAAATATTGTAACTGTTGTAATAAATTTTAGAAATGTGAATGAGCAGCAAATGTTTTATTTTGAGCATTCATTTCTTACGGGCTTGACAGCGTTCTACCGCCGACTCTGCGGCGTAGGCTGGCTTGGACACGTCTCGTATCCGAAAAGCGGGTGCGGGTCGTGACAAAAGCCAACAGAAAGATTCGATTCGGACTTCGTAGAGCCATGTGTGTGTGGACTGCCCCAATCATACGGGTCATTGTCTTTCTTTCCATCCGTCTTGTCTTGCCCATCTCTGTCTTCAAACATTGGTTTGGTTACCAAATATCTTGGTCCGAATGGCTTCACCAAAAGCTTACAACGTATGATCATTATAGGGTCCATTTTCTATGACATGATTGTAGTCCTCCTTGCAACGAAAGCGCACTAAGAAAAAAAGCCATTTTGTAAATCAATCATATGGAATCGGCTTGACCTTTCATAAGTGGGGACAGAATGAAACGACCATAATAAAGATGCTTACTATCTACTCTTGATTCAACACATTTCTACTGTAGTGTTCGAGTGGATCCTGTTACTTCCTCTCGAACCATAAAAATATCTCTATTCTACGTTGAAAAACGAAGAATAAGACTTGAGTGACTTGAGTTTTTTGGAAAAAGCCCTTTATCGGATTTGAACCGATGACTTACGCCTTACCATGGCGTTACTCTACCACTAAGTTAAAAAGGCCCTATTTAATTCATGAATTAGTCATTTTTTATTATGGAGTCTAATGCTATCTTCTCTCCCTCAGCCCCTGGAAAGCAGCAGCCCTTCTCTCACTTCCCTCATATCCCGAAAAAGTAGCACGATTCACATTCCAGTAGTTTATGAGTGAAATCCCACTTTTGAACACAAATATGGTACCTTGTGTCAGAATTAAGAAATTCTATGGCTCGAATCTTTAGTATTCTCTTATTTATCACTTGTGTCTACTATTTAGGCAGAATGTCGTCGCCTATTTTCACTAAAAATCTGAAAAAAAAGGAAGAAGGGGGAGAAAGAAAGGAAGAAAGCGATGTAGAAACAACTTACGAAACGAAGAAGACTAAAAAAGATAGCCCAGTTTACGAAGATTCTTATCTTGATGGGTATCAAGATAATTGGGAATTGGGAAAACATAAAGAAGAAAAAAGGGAAATTTCTTTAAAGAAAATGGAAATTGGCTCAGGCGATTCTTGTTGTTGTTGTTGCGGGCGTAGGGTAAGACCCTCTTTCAAGTTTCAGAGGGGAAGAGGTATTCTTGGTCATCCTTCCTAATGGGACTTGCATCGATGTTAGATTGCGATGTCGCTTTTTATTTCAATGAAAAACTCTGCCGGGATAGGCTGGAATGGCCCTACAAGAGAGAGGAAATGGTATCCGGTATGACGTTTGCTGAAGTGAGAGGGTCGAGAAAGACAAAGACAGGCTTTTGATCCATTTCACCAGCTGTAGGACAAGAGCCTAATCGAGAGGAAAGTCTGAATCTATTATGCTTTCTTCACCCTAGCTCGCTACAACCTACCAGCAACAATTTCAGCTCTGATCGCTCAATAATTTCCATAAGCACAAATTCCACTTTTTATGGGTCCAGAGATTCTTTCACAAAACAAACCCGAATAATAATAAGAAAAGTCAATGAATCGGAGGTCATTTCACTACTAAATAGGAAAAGTGCCACTCGGCACCAAAATCGTATTACTACACGCCAATAGATGGCCCCGAAGTAGTCAAGTTCAAGGGACCGGCTAAAGACCATGTCAATCCAGAATGGTTTAAGTCACAGTCTTGAACCGCCTTCTTTATAGCTAAACCTTTTTTTGAACACCGATTTCATTGTAAGGCGCTATGAGCCCTCAACTTCTGTACGGGTTCGAGAGTTTGGTTCGACTGAGACTGATTTCTCATCGGGTTCAGATGGTGATGGGAATTCGGATTTGGGTGCCTCGTAGGAACAAGAAAGTTATATCCCTTGTTGAAGGAGCCCGTTTCCCTCCTTACTAAAGCTAAACTTCCTCCCTTCCTAAACGTCCATCCGATGATAGGCTTTTCTTGGGTCATTACGACTATCAAAGGAAGAGAGAGGCGCTTGCGGCAAACAAAGTGAGCTTTGGCTTATAATCGCTTTGACAGTGCTACCTCTTGACTTTTTCTCTGTAAATAAAGAAACAAGGCGAGTACTGAATAATCGAAGTGAGGCGACCGCTAGGGTCGTGTCGGGAGGTGATAGAAGCGCAAGGAAAGCGAAACCGCCCTCTTCCAACTCGAGCTCACAGACCTCTCTGAGTCAATTCCAAATGGAACTCCAATCTTTCCCCTTTCGAATCAGGTGCCACCCCTACTAATCTAAGCACTGAAGCAGGTAATCCAAGCGCTATACAAATCAAAGCTATCCAAGCGGATAGGCACCATGAATAGGTTCTTCGAAGGCGAGCAAAGTGAGAACAAAGGATTTACAAGTCTAATGGGAGAAGAACGTTGACTGCATCTTCAACTAGAAAAGAAAATGAAATAGCTTTTCGGAAGCATGCAAAAGACCTCGATTCTTTGCCTTTTCGCTTCAAGAAATGTCCTTGGTAACGACCTTCTACAGATTTGCTCTCCAGAATGTTCTTTTGAGGCGGGCCAAATAGAGAATGAAATGCAGAAATAGGGGAAGGGGGAGGGTCGCGCCTTTTATTTTGTTTAAGGCCGGAACATGTACATAACCACGCTTCGCGCCGGGCCGGGAATCGCAAGAATTGTGAAAGGGAAAGAAAGTTCAAAAATAGCCATTGGTGTTCAATGACGGGATCTTTATGTGAATGGGCTAAAGATTGACTTTCACCTACACTGTGTTGACAAATATTGGAGGTGGAGGAGGAGGGCGTAGCATAATATCTTTTATCTTTCTTAAGTAACTCAGTGCTCCAGACGGGGGCAACCTTGGCCCTCTCGCTTAAAGGGCTATATTCGGTTGGAACCGAAGTCGTGTTGCTTTAGAGTCTATAGGTTCTCGAACCTTCTCTCATGGATTCCCTGAATTTATCACCATCAATCTGCTCTTATCCCATGGCTTGGTGTCAAATAAAACGCTTTCATTAAAATTCTCGTAGAATCGAGAATGAAAACTTCATTCTGTACATGCCAAGGGATCAGACCACAGATTAGTTGCCCGCCTCTGAGAGCGAAGTAGTTGGAAGTGAACGTAGACTAGCTTAAAAGATGATCTAGAAACCATGACTACAAGGCTTAATTGTTTGAAGGGAAGGAGCCTAAATCGACCCCCTTCCTTCTTTTTTATTCAAAGACACAAAAGCACAGTACAAAGAGATTGGACTCTCGGATGAGACTAAGCAGATACCGTTCCGACGCGCCCCAGATCCTATCTTGATTAAGACCCTATCTAAAGTGGAGCCTAGTTGAATCTGTGATAGGGACAAATCAATAGAAAATGCTATTTGCTTCAACATAACATATGAGAATAATAATGAACTTCTATGAAAAGCTTACCAGAGTCATTTCGGACAGCAAGTTCCGGGTGCGGAGCGAAGACAATGAAAGCATGACTAATGAAAATCTTATATAAATAGATAGTAAGGAGGAAGAAGGCTAAGATCTCAAATCTGGAGATAGAGGAGGCGGCCAGTGCATGGGATAATGAGATATGCCATGCCTGCATTAAGATTTAAAATGTGTCGTCTACTTCCAGGAAATGTTCGGAACAAAGAACTTTCTCGAATACAACGTTGCATTCTCCGAAGATTGAGGAAAAAGAGGAGATCCATGAAAATCAATCCTTTTTCTCTTAGAAAAAATCTAAATAGTAACATCAAATCACAAACTACACGAAAGTTGCCCCTTTATTATGGGGATTTACCCATAAGGGAGATGCACAGAGGAAGAGAACGAACTTCATATATCCGTTTTCTAGGTCTAGGTCTCCTCACAACTAGTTGAATAGTGAACAATTAATGGCACTTACGAGTGATCAGTCTTTCCCGATCTCTTGACTTCTATAGCCTAGTCAGGAACTAAACTCCCCTATTTTCACTAAAGCCTAGACTAAGACTCCCCTCGAGTTCAATCAAGAAAAAGCTCCTCTAAGAGAAAAGAGCCCATATAAGAATCCAAGATATGTTGGGCATCAGTGCAGCTAGGAGTGAAGATTCATTCATATAAAGGAAAGTCAGATGATACGCAGAAATAAGAAAGAAAAAAATGATGGGGTTATGTATCTTGATGCCCTCTCGAGGTTTTTTGGCTGAAAGGGCCAACATCGAGACCGACAATCAAGACTTCCGTCCGATGTCGCACCACACCAAGAAGAGGTATGTGTACCTCCAGCAACAACAAGAATGGAACCATAGGCTCCTATGCTGGGAGCATTTCGAGGTATAGGTCTAACCACCTCAACTCCCCGTTTCTGGCATGCTATAGTTCGTATAGTCTCTCGACGACGGGAATGGAAGATTACCGGTAAGACAGATGCTTCGCGAACCACCGGTAAAAGGCTATCCCCACTCGGACCAAGACATAACTTTTACCAAAAGTTTATTGTGATCTTTTTGCTCAAATAACAATTAAGATGAAGCAGGGTCAGGAACAACGAATCTCTTTATGATAAATAGATCCATTTTGCAATTTCGTTATTACGGGTAGTTCCTACAAAGGATCAGACTAATGACGTATACAATACTTGAATTATCGACGTAGATGCTACATAATTGAAAAGCGATTATCATGAATGCCCTTTATATAGCATCTTTGAGTTGAGCTTAGCCCTCTTCCTATCCTAAACCCCCTAGAATCACAAGGAACTATTGATGGAACATCTGGCAATTCAGTTAAGTAACTAGTTAGTCTATCAAGCTGAAGCTAGGACTTAGGAAGTCTCAGGGGGCACCCCTTTGAGGGAACATGGTGCAAGAGAACCTCACGAAGCTTAACCTTGTCCCGAATAAAGTGGCAGTCAACCTCAATATGCTTGGTGCGCTTATGGAAGACTGGATTCTCAGCAAGATGAATGGCGGCTTTGTTGTCGCAATAGAGAGAGGCAGGAGAAGCGAGAATCCATGAATTTTTTTTGAATTCAGCATTGAAAAGAGATCACTAGGGAATTGAACCGCTAGTACCGATTCCTTCTGATCTGATTGAGTGGGATGCTTATCCGGTGTTAGTACGGTGGATGCATCAAATTTCATGTGTGACTCCGCATGGGAAAGGGGGGCTGAACTGCAAACTTTCGTGTTCAGAGCATTACATTGCCTGAGAGGATAGGGTTAGTAAGCAGCGCCTACCAAGCTAAGCTTTCGTCGAAAAGGCTAGACTGGTTCCTTTTCGGCGCCCGCCCTTTATTTAGATGTTGGGGCAAGGCAAGCCCAAGGAAAGTATAGGTTGGCTCCCAGCTCCATCTCGGCCAGCATCCTGCTCTTGAGCCGAAGGGTCGAGAAAGGACTTATGTATGGCCCCATTGTTCAAGTAAAGGCGGGATTCTTGCTTGCTTGACAACTCACGAAAAAGGATATAGGTATAGTATCAAGATTGACTCACTATCATGACTTTCATTGGTCGACGAAAGCAATTCTTTCCTTTCCGGCATGCAGGTCAAGGAGAGGTCCTTCTCCTTCCGCTGAGACGGCCCTCTTTTTTTGTTTTGTTCGTTCACCGCGGCACGAAAGAATGAAGAAGCTGGAATAACTCAGAAAGAGAGTGGCGCCTTGAGGATGGATAAGTTATTTGCGCCGAGTGTGCGCTCCGGAGATGTGTTCTTTGACCTGTTCATTGGCAATCGGAAGCTAAATAATGGGTCTTTCTTTGCGCTTGCGTGTTGGGACGATTTTTGTTTTTTAGCAGTTTTGGAAAATGAGGCAGACCTATCCTTTGGTTCTGCCCGAAAATGACCCTCTTTTTTTGAACCTATTTCTAAAAAAATTGAAAAAAAAAGTAAAAATGCAATTGTTTGGGGTTCTAAGAGTTTTCAAAGAAATAATAAAATGGTTTCTAAAAGTTTCAAAAGAAAAAACAATATGGGTCATGAAACTAGTTATAAACCTAATAATGAAGGAATTTGAAACATGAATAAGAACAAGCTGTTGGTGAAAAAGGTAGTTCGTCATTTTCAACTAAAGAGAATGGCTATTGAGAATGCGACTAGTCGTCCGAAAAGCGGTCTAAAGAAAGAACAAAAATGAAAGCAACATTGCTTGTTGTCCTATTACTCTTTATTTTTGCCTGCCTTGTGGAGCTTTGGAAAGGAGAGACTAATTCAACGACGGAGAGTCGGCGTGGCGTAAAGTGAAGATTGGGGGAGTAGAGCGAAATCCCCGTCTGGGGTATTCCGAAGGTGTAACCTAGGCAACGAAAAAGGGGCCCGATACTTCAACTAGAGGAGCGACCAGTTGGTTCACCAAACCCCGACCCAGCGTCACACGTTCTCCAAGTCCGAAGGAATCCAGTGCCCAACTACCGACTCCTCTCAGAAATGCGTTATCGGAGCCGAGCTAGGAATAGCCGTTAGTGGACACTACCACTTTTCGCCGGTTAGAGAGGTCCTCTTTAATACATTCAAAAAAGATGTTCACAGGGGCCAGAAAGACTCGGTCATAGGAACTTAGACCACCTACGCGCTGGTAAACGTTTTTATTATAAAAGAAATATGAAGAAGCTTCTATCGAAAATATAGGGATTTCTTTCTAATCTAAACGGAGAGTCCGGGCAAGTGGAGGGTCAAGGGATAACAGAAAAAGAAATCCTTTGATTTCATAAGAATAGAAAGAGTTTCCCTCTCGAAAATAAATGCAAAGAAAGTCTAATGGCAGTGCTTAGAACAACGAGTTATATGATGACGAGAGTCCATCACACGCTTGTTCTATTTGTTTATAATAACACTAAGCCTCTATGAATTAGTTCCAAGAAAGCGGCCGTTCATGTCAGGAATAGAGGTTGTTGATGTAGTTGCAAAAAGAAATCCTCACAAATCTTATTCAGTAAACATGAAAGGCCTTCCATAACGATTCTATCCTTATTGTTCGGAAAGGGTACAGGTTCTGAAAGAAAGCCAATCCAAACGAGTAGTCATACCGAAAGAGCACATTCCCATCTATGAAAAAGAGAATGCTTGAATCTCGCCCTCTCTCCGCATTGACGAAGAAACCTTAAAGTCTTCACTATCTTCCCTTCCCATTTCGTCCTTCTCTTTCACTCGATCGACGAAGAACGAGCTGGAATGTATATAAACCGCTGAAAGTTGGTGATAGGTATGAAAAGATAGCAGCAGGTGCCTAGCCCTTTATATCTTTAGCCCGATGAAGGATTAGACCATCTACTACAAACTACTACCACTAGCTATTCGGGATTGGGCTGGGACGTATATGTTGTTGTTGTTGAGTAACCTATGCCTCATTTGATGCGGCAGCAGAGGTCATTCTTTCTCGAGTCGAAAAGCATTTTTGGGCATAGTTGTAGCTGGTCGTTGTTACGCCCCTGCCCGCCGAGACTAGGTGAATTGCTCCCCCGAAACCAAGTGATCAAAAGGGGAGATCTGAAACTAGGGACTCCGCCTTTGTCTCTGCCATACTGATCCATGCGGTCCCGGGAACATGGATTCAATGGATGAGCAAGCGGAGCTAAAAGGATAGCTTCAGTAAGGAAAGAAAGCATTCGGTCCATATCGACAATTATGTGATTTCAAATTCAAGAACACGACTGATACGATTGATTGGTCTGTGCGCTTCTCTTATTACTTTTTTGTATCCCCCTGTTCCTCGGATACAATTCGATCCTTCTATGGCCAAATCTCAATTTGTGGAAAGCCTTCGATGGTAGAACCATAACCGGTGGGTACATAAGCAAGGAAGGGTAGGCCAGCCTCACGTAAGAGACCGAGACGTAGACTCTGGAAGAGAAACTAAAGAAAATCACTCAAGTCACGCATGAATTCCAAGTAGAAGAAAATAGACTGCATGAATAAAATAGTACCCGATGGTTCACAAGCGGCTGAGTATTCATTTCATAAGGGTTTATTCGACCTAATCGTACCACGTAATCCTTTAAAAGGTGTTCTGAGTGAGTTATTTCAGCTACACGGTTTCTTTCTCTTGAATAAAAAATATATATATATATATATATATCAAAAGAAAATATAGAATAGAAGTGGATTTCTATATCTACCAGGAAATCCCCCTTTTTACTAGGAATCTTCGTTTGTTGGATTGAATTAGTTTAGTTAAAGTCACGCACTTAATAATGTAATTTAGAAATAATTCAATATTTAATATTAATAAAAAAAACTCCTTATTCGAAAGATAGAAAGAATATGAGGATAGGAGAAGATCAGATTGATCATCCGAAAGCGATGCAACAAGAAAAAGAATCATCGAGAGGCAGAAATAATATAAATAGGAACAAAGCCCTTCTTGTAGTCGGTAAGCACCTCAGATGACGCTATCTTGATTAAGACCCTATCTAAAGTGGAGCCTAGTTGAAGCTGTGATGTAAATCATAGAAGAAAAAAAAAGACACTTTTAGGGATAGCCGAAATAGGATTCGTTTTGGCTAGAGCGCCCAAATCCGCTTTATATTTGACACGGGTTTGCCGTAATGCTGGAACTATGGCGAATGCATCTATCGTCCCATACACATATATGAAGAACCTAGTTCTTCAATCATATCTGCACCAAATTCTTTCTTTCGGAAGAAAATATGATACGAGGATCCCCCTCCCAACGGTCTCAGGCCAAGGCGACCGAAGGGAGGCGAACCAAGCCAGTTCGAGAGCAAGAGTCAGGCTAGCTGAACCTGGGTCGAGATGCAGGGGTGCATAACCGTCGAGCTAATTATAGTTGAATCATCATCAGTGGCAGAGGTATGGGGGAGACAGGAGTTTACGGCAACCAACACTTCATTCCTCACTGGTGTTCGCCTCACTTCGCAGCTCACTTCGCATAAGAAATCAATATTGCTGAGATCGGGCGGCTCAGGAATACAAAATCGTCGTCTGCCGGAATGGAAGAAAGACGTTGAAAAGCAGGGGAAGTGGTCAGCCATCCCGGGAGAGATTAGCTTTGCCCCTTTTTTGTCTTAAAGAATCTCTGACCGTGCAGAATCTCCATAGCCAATTTAGAAAATTGGATTCTCAAATCAGAGGCTGCTTTTGGTACTAATCTTATTTCACACGATCCAGGAACTTCCATAACGTTGGCTTGCTTTTTTTAGTTTAAGAATATTTGATCCAAAGACAGTGGGTTCGAGCCGCATTTTATGAAGTCAGGCTTTGTCACCATTCCAAAATGTGATCTAAAGAACACACAACTATAGATTGCACTATAGACCATCAAACTAAATCTCAAGTGAGAAACTTTCTTACCCGCTTTAGATCTGCAAGATCTAAGGGAGGCTCTCCATGCTTCTAGTGAAGTAAGAAGTAAAAATCGTCTGAAATTGGACCCTGGGCATCTAGGAGTCGACCTCAACGATGGAATAGTGACATCTACTCTAGGCATGCTCAAAATCTTCTTTCCTGAGATGAACATGAATAGAAAAGAAGATGATTGAATGATGCTACATGTGCAGAATGTTGTTTTTCACCTTTTGTGGTTTTGAATTCTGATTCTCTTTTTTGTTTTCGAAGGTGTTTGCCAGGATGATCTACTATTTGCATAGGTGGAGTGGAACGAGACGATCCGACGAGATGCTAATTGGAGAAGGCCTGACCGGACCTGCCTTTCTGGTGTCACGACCCGCACCCACTGTGAGGGTACAAGCACGTAACAACGCCCAGCCTACGCCGCATTGTCGGCGGTAGAACGCTGTCCTAGGTCAAACATCTAACAATATAAGGTACATGTACAATATATACTCTCCGAATGGAGGTGACATAGCAAATACAGTCTCAATCACAACTAAGGTAGAGCATGAAAAGATAGATTGATAGATATATAACCAGAATGGAAACTCAGAGATACAATCCAGAAGTCTAAGTGTCTAAATAAAATACATATACCAAACAACATCTCAGAATCTCAATACAGTAATCAGGAAAGATAATAAAGACATCCTAATCTATGGGAGTGTCATCAACATGCTAGTGGGTCCAAGTCACAAGTGTCTAAAACTGTACCATAGTGGGTAGACACCAGAGCCTCATCATTCACTGTAAAATTTTCAACAGGTCCAGTCAGGACGGGAACGAGCACATATCTCTCAAACAGTTCATAGCAGGTTAGGAGTATAAATCATGCAATAGAGTAAAATACAGGAAGTGCTGAATGGAAGTACGAGTAAACAGGAGATATTTTGTAACTGAAAGTAAATACATGATAGTAGACACTGTAAGTGGCTACGTGATTTAGAGTACAATATGGTTATGTAAACGACTTAGGGGCACATAAATACAACTAAGGAGGCACATGAATACAGCTACTGGGGATAGTGTTCACATAACCAATTCTACTCACCCCGCCTCAATTAATACACAAGGATCCATTCAAGTTATGTTATAGGAACATGAATACAGCTAAGATACGTGAACTCATGTAATGAGTAGTACATGAGGCACATGATAAAGCACATGAAGCACATGAAAGCACATGAGAACATGTAAAAACATGAACTAGTACGAGTACAAGGAGTACCTGATGCACATGATAAAGTACATGAACATAAAATACCCGATGCACCCGTAGAGGGATAACATCTCAGGAAAGGATCCATATAGTACTAATCCGTGATGATACGTGTCAGCATCAAGTAGAGTAATCTAGAGCAAAATATAATCCAGGTAAGTATGAAAAGATCAGAGACTGTACTCGCCTGTAACCTGAGAATCTGGAGAATATATATTGTCCGAGGAGTGGTGTCTGTCTCCTATAGAACAGTACAAGTCACTATAAGTCTAAAATGATATAACAGACTGCAACAATGCATCTACATGAAGTTTGGGGTCAAACTGGACTAAAGTCAATTCTTGGTCAACTCTAGTCAACTAGACTAGTCAAACTAGGTCAACTAGGTCAACTAGGTCAAGTCCTAGCCCAAACAAGTCTAACAAGTCTTACTAGGCCTAACCAAGCCTAGGCTAGCACTCACACAATCATAAGACAATGTGAACCACAACAATGCATAATATAAAATAGATAATATATATAAATACATACCTTCATACATACATGCATATCCATATTACATACATATTTATATATAGGCATATGTTACATCATGCATATTTACATAGTTACATAGATATATACATTCATGCACATTTACATACATACTTTTATACATTATATATGTTAACATTCATTACAATGCATTATATTTTACTTATACCTTTGATTGATTCATTCATTCATATATGACATTCATTCATGCATTTATACATTCATTCATATCCCATATGCATGCATATTTCAATTCAGGCATTATATCCATTCACATATCATTAAGTTGCATACATATACTTATTTTTATTACATATATGTCATTCATGCATATTACATACTTACATGCATCTATACATTATATATGGATACAATACATTATCTTGCATGCTTGCATTCATATATTACATTCTATATTACCTATATACATGTATTTCCTCCATTCATTCATGCTTGCATCATATACTCTACATTACCATACATGTTATCATTATATATTGCATTACAATATTTATACGTTATGCATTCATATCTATCATTACATATATATCTTGCTGTCACGACCCGATCCCAAATAATTGGGTCGAACCGGATCATGCCCAGCATGTACCGTTGTTGAGACTGACGGCAGTATGCTGTTCCATTAGCAGGTAACCATACAACAACATCTATATTTGTCACAACTCAAATTCGGGAAATAAAACTTTATTAAACTTTGAAATAAATACAACTGGAATTTAAATGTACTGAAATAATTATCTGAATTCAAATAACAGAGTTTTAACTAACAACAAAGCTGGAAAAAAGAAAAGCTATCTAATCAGCCGGCTCATCGGCCTCAGTCCCAATGTCCTCCAATGGGGACTCTGGCAGCACTACAGGGTACAGAACGGGATCGTAGTAACTGCTGTATAACAGCTCAGCATCCTCAATGTCCCCTAAAAATGTATCTCCAGTCAGGAGGGAGCAAAGTACAATTCATGCTAATTTAAACAGTTAAAATAAATAATAGGATCATGCACTTTTAAACAGTTTAGAAATGAACAGTTTTCTAGTAGTAAAACAGTATGATTTGAATAGGCAATGAATATGACCGGCTTGGGATGTATAGTTGTATCATATTGATACGATTCGGCTTATTCCCCGTGTGTATGAGGGGTAAGCTAATACTGGCCTAAGTTATAGTTGGATGTGGTCATAAACATTACTCTATTCCCCCAGTCCCCAATCAGTTACAGTAGTTGCAGTCAGTACTCTCAGGGAGAGTTTCGTATTTGCATCGTGGTTTAAACTTGCAATAAAACGATTATTAAAATAACTGTAAACTAACACAAACTATACTTGCCTCAAAATGGACTTGACTGGAGAGGATGAAGACTTTGAGATGGAAATTCAGAATCGTCCTCGAATTCTTACATTCGAGAAATTGACTCAGATTCCAGGGTTACCAATCTAGCTACGCTAGTTGAAATCTCTAAATGAGTCCTAATCCATTTTAATTCTTATTTAACAAAACACAAAAAGGATTACGATTATCGGTGCGTTGAATTTAATACGAGGGAAAAGATCGTTTTAAACTTTGCAATTTGGAAAACTCGTCGATACCAATTTAATTGATTAAAACTTTGTATTTTAGTAACTATAAATATAAAACTAAATTTCTTATTTTAGTGAGAAATACATGATCGTTAATTAATATTAAAACTTGTAAATTTTAGGTGATAAAATCTTTATTAATTTTTATATGAAAATAACTTTTATTAAATTTATTCGTATGCTACAAAAACTCGCAAAATCAGCAAATAACCAAAAATCTTACGCTACCAAATTACAGTTACAGAACCAACAACCAGCTGGGCTTATGCCCATTACAATTTATTTACATAAATTGAAATAAGACAGAAACGGTCGTTAGTTCTAAACTTTCTAGAATTAATTATAAATAAATAAATAAAATAAGTTAAACATAAATATTTGATGAGTCTCAGATATGGTCCAATCGTCAACTAGACTAATGCCTCAACGTCCGGGCGAAGCCGGTTTCGTTTGCACTTAGCCGGGGCCCATTGACCGATACGGTCGTCGCCCAAAATATTTAATATAATATTTCGAAATCCATTTTAAATTCATTTTTAAAATATACTTTAAATTTACGGAAAAATCTGGCAGCATTTTCTCTATTTTTGGTCAACCCAAAAACTGGGAAATAAGCTGATAATTTCCTGCAAATCCCAACAGGGAATCCCAAATATATATATAAAAATAATCCACAACCAATCCCCAGATTAATTCGGAACGACCCGAAACAATTTCGGAAGTCCGAATCCAACCAAAAACGTCATAGCACAATATCGAAATATCCGGAAGCCAAAATATATCGAAAATCCATTTTCCGAAAAGTTCAGGAAAATCCAAACAATCAATAGAACCTTTTCGAAGGTTCCGAAAAATACGACGTCGCTAAAAACCGAATTCCCAGGAGGGAATCGGGGACCAATCTCATCATAGACTGTATGAAAACTAGAACGGGACAGGGGTTATACCTCGGATTGCTCGGCTAGAGCTCTCAGATGCAAAATAAACAAAGAATAATCTACGAACAGCAATTCGAGAAGATCCGGGAGGGCACTGGACAGCGCTGTTCGAAAACAGCGGAGCACGAAAGCTTGCGGAAACCTGAACAGAACACGGACAGCGCTGGAAACGCTGGAGGTAGGGCAGAGGGGAGTAACCGAGAAGAAGCTCGGCCAGGGGCGCCGGGGAATCGCTGCCAGGAAGAGTCGGCGAGGGGAGCCGCGGGCGGAGACAGCGCCGGAGGCGGGGTCGGCCGCACTAGGGGGTCGGCCAGAGGGGGTTGGCCGGAGCTGACGTCGGGCAGCGGTCGACGGGAAGGGCGTCGGCGGGCTGGATCGGGTCGGGGAGGAGCGCAGGGGGATCGGGCGCTGCTGGGGAGTCGGGGCGCGCCGGAGAGGGTCGGACGCGACCGGAGAGAGGTCGGCGGGAGCTCGGCCGCGCGGTGGCCAGAGAGGGTCGCCGAGGATCCGCGGGGTGCTCGGGGTTGGGTCCGAGGGGAGCTCGGAAGAGGGAGAAAGTTTGGTGGGTTTTAGGGAGAGAAGAAATTTCTTCTCCTGTAAGAATGTGAGGGAGTGGGTGTTCTGTAGGGGAAGAGTTGAAGGAAGGGAATATAAGGAGAGGAGTGAGTTGGGGAGTAGTGGATGGGAGAGGTTGTAGGGAGAAAAGAAGGAAGAATGGGTATACGTGGGTTAGGTGAGAGGGAAAAGTGCTGGTCCATCGTGACCAGCACAAAGGAAAATTATTATTTATTATTTTTTTTATTTTTTTTAATAAAACCCAAATTAGAAATTAAGAAAATAGGATTGGGTCTGGGTTCGGGCTCGGGTCTGGGTTCGAGTCTGAGTCAACAACCAAAAGTCCATGTGAATTAATTTTCGAAATTAATTTTAACACTCAAAGATAATAATAATAATTATAATAAATATAATAACATAGAATATTGATTTCACAAAAAATGGGTTTCACAATCTTCCCTCCTTAGAAAATTTTGTCCTCGAAATTAAATGCAGGGTTAGGAGTAGGATAAACTCAAATCAAGCAGTTACGGGTACTATGTCCGTAACTCAGGTTCAACAATAAAAATTTCCAAGGCAGTCGTAGATGAGACGGTTTAGGGACAAATTTTATTTATGATATCATCCATGCAGGAAAAAAAATACAAAAGCGAACCAAAGTACACGAGGTTGATCAGACCATCACGCACCGGTCCTGATTAGACAATATATTAGTGGGTGCACCCAATAAAATACTGTCATGATCAAGCTTGAAAAAGAGATAGCTTGCAAAACTAGGCTAACTTAGCAGCATCAGTCAAGTTCAGAATGAAAAGATAAGGAATAGAAGTTTACGTGATGGCTCAAATTCTGATCTTCTACTCACCTCTGACTACGCTTGCAACTGGTTTCTCTGGTACTGAAAGGTGGAGTCCAATCTCCAGCTCTGAATTATCCAAGGTGTGACTCGGATCCGGAATGTAGCATCTGAGCTGTGATACGTAGAAGACGTTGCACACTCCCAAGATTAGCTGGTAGAGCTAACCGGTACGCTACTTCCAGCTCGCTTTAAAACTTCAAATGGCTTGATGTACCTGGCCTCAATTTTCCAGCTCCGTCAAAACTGAACGTTCCACTAGTAGGAGGAAAAACTTCACAGAAATGCTATCTCCTTCTTCAAACTTCACTGGTCGACGACTACTATCAACCCAATGCTTCTGTCTGTCTTGGGCAATCCTGAGCTCGTCTCTGATAATTCTCACCTTCTTTGCTGCATCGGTCACCATCTCAGATCCAAATAACGCTCGTTCTCCGTCGTCGTCCCAAACAAGTGGAGTGCGGCGATGACGTCCATAGAGTGCCCGAACGGTGTCATATCGATACTAGATTGGTAGCTGTTGTGGTAGAAGAATCCTACCAAGTACAAATGGTCTTCCCAAGACCCTCCAAATTCCAAGACGCAGGATCTCAGCATGTCTTCTAGCGTCTGGATTATTCTCTCTGATTGCCCATCAGTCTGGGGATGGTAGGCGGTGCTGAACTTCAGTTGTGTTCCTAAACTGTCATGCAAACTCTTCCAAAAGTGAGAGGT
>JANAVB010043820.1:2007068-2075553 GCA_029216955.1 Iris pallida | reverse complement strand
CTACATAAAAGTCTCACTATGGTCACTTCACATCTATTGTCTCAATCATTCAAACAAGAAACAGAAATAGAGAACATGTGAGATAAAGCAGTAAGGCATCCCAAACGCTCAGTCAAAATGTTCTTGATATCTGGCTTTACAAAATACAGCCAGATGATGTAGTAAGTATACACAATTGTTATCAGCTGCAGCCTGACTTAGCTACAATTATGCAAAGTAGGTACAAGACAATCCGACTAACATGTCGGTGCCAAACGGCAAAGTATAAAGATTTAACAAAACGAGCGGTGAAGTAAGAAACCCATTCGAGTCCTCCTGCGATCATCCCTCTATTATTGACCATCTTGGAGGTAGAGGTAAGCTGGATCCTCGGGGACCGGCTCTAAATCTGGCCATGCAAAACCAGAGAGGTTAGACCTCTAATAGCCAGTACCGCAAGGGAGCACGATATGAGAAATGAAGCCAGTAAGAAAAGAATATGATAATAGATCTCTGCTATCTACTTGGATTCACATAACATCACGACACTTCGAACCAACCTCCCAACCAAACAAGGACAGAAGTTGGCCCGTCATGTCCTAACATTCTGATCATCTCAGTTAGGTAACAGAGTAGGTACAGTACACAAACAAATCAATTTGAACGACCATACAACTACTACGGCTTGCTACTGTGAGTTCCAAATTATCCTGGAATTATGCAATAAAGGATTCCTCAGTTCTTACTATGTGCAAGCAAGGCTAGTCTACCCAGTCAATCAATTGTGCCAATCATGAATTAGACGAGTCCCAGCGGGACGCCCGTCGTCAATATACAATATACAATAAATAATATAAGCAGATATCGCTCCCTGCCCGTGTGGCAGATTTGCAGTATCTGTGGGAACCAGCCGGCCTGCCGGGTACTTAATAGTCCCAAGAGAGCTGCCATATAAGAAATCGGAAATCCATTCTCTCCATGCAATCATTATTTTATTTAACTTAATAGTCTCTACGTTGAGTGAAGTCCCATGCCATGGATCATGGTCATTCAGAATGAGTACTTTCATACGGGGTATGATATGCACAACCCTACAACGATACCCGTGCGGTTAGGTTGTAGGTCTTACATAGCGTAATGCAATAATCAAAACTAACCACGGAATAATCATGCTTTGACCATAAAGTGTACATGCTGCTTTGGTAAGATAAATAAATAAATAAATAAATAAATAAATTGAAGCCTGCATGTGCCTGTATGCCAATATTCGGGATCAGCCAGTCGATTTCAATAGTTCATAATTAATATGAACGTGTCTCATTCATTCATTTCAGTAAGACGACTAGCCAGTCTCTTAGTTCCAACTAGGAAGCATGATCAATTATTTCAATTAAGATATCAATCCTTGTTTATTAATGCCAAGATAACAATCAATGTAAATTAATATAAAGATGCCAACTAATGCTAATAAATGCCAAGATAATTAATCAATATCAATCAGTGTCGATTCAGGACAAGAATCAACCAAAAAGGCATTAGAGCAAGAGTTCATGCGGCTCGTGAGACTTGGGTTTCATGCGGCCGGGAATGAATAAGTTACATACGGCTGGACAAGGGTGATTCCATACGGCCAAGTTAGCAAGCCTTATACGGCTAGAAACTAAAGGGGTCTCATGCGGCTAATTAAGTCAGGGTCCCTAATGCGGCTAGGGTAAGTCATGCAGCTCATGCGGCTGAGAATGGCCAGCGCCATGCGGCTGAGTAAGTCTCATGCGGCTGCGGGTGAACTAAATCCATACGGCTGGAACTGACCAAGCCTATGCGGCCCAAATGACGAGCCTCATGCGGCTGAACAGTGCCATGCAGACAGAGTTAAGTCATGGGCGGCCAGAAGGACTCGGGTCCCTATGCGGCCAGGATGTAATTACTCATGCGGCTGCAATTGGACGGGACATATGCGGTTGGAAATCATCGGGTTTATGCGGCTGCGGAATTATATGCGGCCATAACTCTTCATGCGGCCAGCTCCTCTTCATGCGGCTCAAGAAGACTTGCCGCATGAAAAACTCATGCGGTCAAGTCTGTCATACGGCCAGGATCTGTTCTTCTTCTCCAAATTTTCTAAGGACAGAACCATGGAAACTAATTGCTCCCAAGCTCTCTAAATCCTTCATTCCAAGCCCGAATATGAACTTCCATAGGTCTAAATAGGGTAGAACGAAATTCTCTTCAACATGGAACCATAGAAATTGGAAATGCTGGGTACTAAAGAGGCTTAAAATTTTCTAAGGAAGATGATGGAACAATAATAATGGTGATCCATCAAGAAGCAAGTTTGGCACTTGCCTTAGCGGCTGGGTAGGTGGGGGAGGAGTTATGAGGAAGAAGAAGATTAATGGTGAAGTAATGAAGAGAGAGAAAGGGGATGGCTTTAAATGGAAGGGGTGGTAGTAGGTAGGGGTTTGTGTTCAGTTCAAGATAAAACAGCATACTAAGTCCAACCCAAGCCGAACCCAAAGTAAAGCTAAAGCAGAGTATGAAAGCAGAAAATAAAAATGCAAAAATAAAATTTTAGGAAATTAATTAACAAAAATTAAAGAGGTTTAATTACAGAACAATACATGATAAATATAAAATAAATATATTAAGGCAGTATATGTCTAAAAATACGTATTTCGGGAACGGAAAGTGACATCCCTCCTTAGAAAAATTCCGTCCTCGAAATTTCAAATCCAAGCAGGATAGGAATATCAAAACTAAGCTAATCTTGGTACAAGAAACTTGAGCAAGCAATCATTTTTCAATATTAACTAGCAGATAACAGATCTATATTAACAATCTATGATACCACGTAGTTCTATGCATAGGGTGACAAGCATGAGAGGTTAAGACAATCAAGGTACACGGGAAGAAATATACCTTGTGAGTCAAACAAATATGGATACCGTGATCGGATATCATCCTCACGTTTCCACGTTGACTCTCCTAATGAGTGAAGACCCCAAGCAATCCGGACAAGGCTAATTGTTCGGTTCTTGAGTATCTTCTCTCTTCGGTCCAAAATGGACACCAGCTGCTCCTCGTAAGACAAGTTGGTACCAACAACCAACTCAGAATGATCAAGGATATGGCTGGGGTCCGATACATACCTTCGCAGCTGGGATACATGAAACACGTCATGCACCTCTCGTAACGAAGGTGGAATGGACAGACGATAAGCAACATCGCCTATCCTATCAAGGATAACTAATGGTCCTACGTATCATGGACTCAACTTCCCACGAACGACAAATCTAATGACCCCACGGGTAGGTAAGATCCGCAAGAATACGTGGTCCCCAACAGAAAACTCTAGCGGCCTACGATGCTGGTCCGCCCAATGACGATGCCGATCCTACGTAACTCGAAGTCGCTCTCTAATTCCTTTAACCACTTCAACCGTCTGAACAATCAATTCTGGGCCTAGCATCTTCCTTTCTCCGATATCATCCTATGCTAGTGGCGATCTACACTTCTTACCATATAGTGCCTCAAATGGCGCCATCTGGATACTGACTTGATAACTGTTGTTATATGAAAACTCAACTAAGTGTAGGTAGCTCTCCCAAGATCCTCCAAAATCTAGGGTGCAAGCTCGCAACATGTCTTCCAAAGTCTGAATCGTCCTTTCTGATTGCCCGTCCGTCTGTGGATGGTATGCAGTGCTAAATCTTAACTTGGTGCCCAGACTATGATGTAAGCTCTTCCAGAAATATGATGTAAAACGGGTATCTCTGTCTGACACAATACTGACAGGGACTCCATGCTGCCTGACTATCTGTTGTATATATAACTCTGCCAACTTTTCTATAGACTGCCCTACTCTGAAAGGAAAAAAATGTGCTACCTTTGTAAGCCGGTCTACTATCACCCAAATAGCATCTTTACCACTTGGCGATCTTGGTAAATCGGTCACAAAGTCTATTGTAATATGCTCCCACTTTTATTTCGGGATAGGAAGCGGTTGCAATAACCCAGCTGGCCTCTGCTGTTCTGCCTTCACTTGCTGACATATCAAGCAACGGGAAATAAATCTAGCTATCTCCCTTTTTATTCCATTCTACCAGAAGTGCTGTTTGATATCTTGGCACATCTTGGTCCCTCCAGGATGTATAGAATACTGAGAACTGTGAGCTTCTGTCATAACTTCCTGTCTGATATCTCCACTAGGTACACATAGACGTGATCCAAATCTAAGTGTACCGTCTTCATGAATTCTCATCTCCTTCCTGAGTCCTGACTCACATTCTGCTCTAAGCTTCTGAATCCTTGGGTCCTGTGCCTGAGCTGCCTTGATCCTGTCTACCAAGTCAGATTGAACTTGTAGACTTATCATAACTCCTACATCACTAGGAAGTATAACTTTTATGCCCATCTCCTGAAGATCTTCTAAAATGTGCTTCTGCGTTGTCAACATAAATGCGCCGCCTCTCCTGCTGAGAGCGTCTGCTACCATATTAGCCTTGCCTGGATGATACTGAAGCTCCACGTCATAATCCTTGATCAGCTCTAACCATCTTCTCTGCCTCATGTTCAGCTCCTTCTGAGTAAAGATGTACTTCAGACTTTTATGGTCTGTGTACATGTCTACTCGATCACCATATAAGTAATGCCTTCATAGCTTCAAAGCAAATACTACTGCTGCCAACTCCAAATCATGAGTTGGGTAATTCTTCTCGTGGTCTCGAAGTTGCCTAGATGCATATGCTATCACCTTTCCGTGCTGCATAAGGACACATCCAAGTCCTTTACCTGACGTATCACAATATACAGTGAAACCTCCGGGTCCAACTGGCAATGTAAGAATGGGCGCTAATATCAACTTCTGCTTCAGATTCTCAAATGATGCCTGGCATTCTGTCGACCAAACAAATGGCACATCCTTTCGTGTCAAGCGGGTCATAGGTGCTGAGAGTCTTACAAAATCTGATACAAACCTTCTGTAATATCCTGCCAGTCCTAAGAAACTCCGTATATCAGCTACGGTCTTGGGTACTGGCCAACTCTCTACTGCTTCTACCTTCTTGGGATCTACTGCTACTCCAGCTCCTGATATGATGTGACCCAAAAATGAAATGTGGTCCATCCAGAACTCACACTTGCTGAACTTGGCATACAACTGGTTCTCTCTCAAAACCTGCAATACTTTCCTGAGGTGGTCTTCATGCTCCTCTTCACCAGTAGAGTAGACGAGAATGTCGTCAAGAAACACAACGACAAACTGATCTAAGTATGGCATAAAGATGCGGTTCATCAAATCCATAAATATTGCTGGAGCATTGGTCAAACCAAACGGCATTACCAAGAATTCATAATGTCCATACTTCGACCTGAATGTTGTCTTGGGAATATCCTCCTTCCGAACCCTCACCTGATGGTACCCTGAACGAAAATCAATCTTGGAAAAAACTCTAGCCCTGCTCAACTGATCAAACAAGTCGTCGATCCTTGGTAGTGGGTACTTGTTCTTTACTGTTGCCGCGTTAAGTCTCCTGTAATCGATGCATAATCTGGACGATCCATCATTCTTCCCCACAAGTACCACTGGTGCTGCCCATGGTGATATGCTAGCTTGGATGAACTTCTTCTCCTTCAATTCCTCTATGTGCTGATACACCTTGGCCTGCTCCGAATCCGCCATTCTGTAAACCCGATCCGATATCGGTTTAGTTCCCGGTGCCAATTCTATGCTGAACTCAATATCTCTAACCGGGGGTAGACCTGGAAGTTCTTCGGGAAATACATCAAGAAACTCTTCAATTACCTTCGGAACTTGAACTTCTTCCATTGCCGTTATTACTCCCTGCTCTCGCTGAGTTGCCTCTGATCTGACTAAGGTGAATCTCTTCATGCCTGGAATATCAAAAGATACACTCCCTCTACGATAATCTATTGTCGCATGACTGTCTTTCAGCCAGTCCATGCCTAAGATAACGTCGAAATTTCCAACAAGAAATTCTATCAACTGGGCGGGTAAGGAATGCCCGCAAACTACAATGCTACATGCTAGAATAACTCTACTAACTCCTACGAGCCCATTGCCAGTGAGTATATTCAACCTCCCTGGCAATGCCTCGAACTCCATTTCTAACCGTATCGCAAATTGTGCAGATATAAATGAGTGTGATGCTCCCGAATCAAACAATGCTACTGCAGTATATGAGGCGACGAGAATGTTACCTGCCACAACATCTTCCGATACTAATGCCTCTTCTAAGGACAGTGTGAATGCCTGCCCTCGACCTCCTTGCTGGTTCCCATGCTGTGGCCTAGCCTGGTGCTGCTGCTGGCCCCTTCCTTGATGATACTGGGGTGGTCTATGCTGGTGTTGCTGCATCGACGGTCCCTGCTGCCGAAACATCTGAGCTGTGGCATTAACAGACACTGGGCTAATGGTCTCACTGCTACCGCTGGTCCTCGATACTGTCCTGCCCCTGGTGCTGGTAGAGCAGGAAACTGTGGTTTGGGTCCTCCTGACCTCGAATTCACGGGACAGGTGGTAACCCGATGATCTGGATTTCCACATATCAAACACAGTCCGTTTAATGCCCGACACACATCTCTAGTGTGCCCTATCTTCCCACAATAAGTGCAGCCCGCTGGGGGTTGCTGGTTCTTCCTCTGTTGCTGCTGCTGCCTGGGTGGTGGTGGCGGCCCTCGCATTGCCACATCATGAATGCGAATGCCAAGGAATGGTGCTGTTGTTCGGGGCGCTGCTCCCCCTCCTCCTTCAATCTGACTGTGAGATCTCTTCTGACCTCCAGTTCTTGCTATGATCGTTTGAATGGTGATCTCATGCCTTCGGGTTGCCATCAATACTTCGTCAAAAGTCTGGTAATTGTGCCCCTCTATCAATTGCAAGAGTTCAAGATGAAACCCTTGCTGAAACCTCATAGCCCTCTGGCTCTCCGTTGCTACCATCTCTGGGGCGAACCTACTCAATCTGCAGAACTCCGCTGCATAAGCATCTACCGTCTTGCTGGCCTGCTTGAGGTTGATAAACTTCTATTGTAGCTCGAACTGCGCCACAACTCCATAGTACTTTGTCTTGAATCTTGCTGTAAAATTATCCCAAGTAATAGGACGTCTGATGCCTACTTCTTCTGATTCCCACCAATCACGTGCGAGATCCTGAAGTAGCAACTTCACCTGATCCACACGTTCTTCTGCCGGCACCTTAGCGGCTGTCAGAATAACCTCGATATCCTTAAGTCATGCATCTGCTGAAATAGCATCCTCCGTACCCTCGAAACGGCGGGGGTTGAACTTGCAAAACATGGTTGATGCTCCTGAATCTAGCCTTGCCCCTCTTTCCAATATCGTCTGCAACCCTTGGTTGAGTAGTACGTTCTGTTCCTACAACTGAGCATGCATGCGCTACTGGGCTAACATCTGGTGTTGCTGAGTGGCCATTATCCCTTTCATGATCTCCAGAAGAGCCGGTGTGTCCACTTATACGGGGATAGGTGGAACTGTTGGTGGTGGTAGAACCTCTGGATACCGCGATCCAGCTGCTGCTTCCACTATCACTTCTTCCTGGATAGTCTCTGGAGGTAGTATCGGCCCGTGTTGCTGACCAACCTGGTCATGTTGTCCATGCTGCCCTTGTTGTTGCTGCCCAGTCCTGACAGATGCGGACGAGGTGCCCCTAAGAAAAGGGACAAAGAACAATCAAACGACCGGACATGAAGGATCAATAAAGTCAAGGGATACTAGAATGTCAAGCTGGTGTTGAGAATCAACGAATTATGAGATCAAGAGGGAATATGTGTGATTGAGATATCCTATTAAAACACCCCACAAGTCTGAAATCAGACCTGCATGGGCCACCACTAAAACCTTGTCACGCCCCAGAACCAGAATACTAGAGAGCGGGGGAATGACTCAGCCAGCTACGTATTACGGATAGATGAATACCGTATAATACGATCAATGCTGTCTAATAAGACGAGGGGGTGCATACTACATAAAAGTCTCACTATGGTCACTTCACATCTATTGTCTCAATCATTCAAACAAGAAACAGAAATAGAGAACATGTGAGATAAAGCAGTAAGGCGTCCCAAACGCTCAGTCAAAATGTTCTTGATATTTGGCTTTACAAAATACAGCCAGATGATGTAGTAAGTATACACAATTGTTATCAGCTGCAGCCTGACTTAGCTACAATTATGTGAAGTAGGTACATGACAATCCGACTAACATGTCGGTGCCAAATGGTAAAGTATAAAGTATTTAACAAAACGAGCGGTGAAGTAAGAAACCCACTCGAGTCCTCCTGCGATCACCCCTCTAGTATTGACCATCTTGGAGGTAGAGGTAAGCTGGATCCTTGGGGACTGGCTCTAAATCTGGCCATACAAAACCAGAGAGGTTAGACCTCTAATAGCAAGTACCGCAAGGGAGCACGATATGAGAAATGAAGCCAGTAAGAAGAGAATATGATAATAGATCTCTGCTATCTACTAGGATTCACATAACATCACAACACTTCGAACCAACCTCCCAACCAAACAAGGACAGAAGTTGGCCCGTCATGTCCTAACATTCTGATCATCTCAGTTAGGTAACAGAGTAGGTACAGTACACAAACAAATCAATTTGAACGGCCATGCAACTACTACGGCTTGCTACTGTGAGTTCCAAGTTATCCTGGAATTATACAATAAAGGATTCCTCAGTTCTTACTATGTACAAGCAAGGCTAGTCTACCCAGTCAATCAATTGCGCCAATCATGAATTAGACGAGTCCAAGCGGGACGTCCGTCGTTAATATACAATATATAATAAATAATATAAGCAGATACCGCTTCCTGCCCGTGTGGCAGATTTGCAGTATCTGTGGGAACCAGCCGGCCTGTCGGGTACATAATAGTCCCAAGAGAGCTGCCATGTAAGAACTCAGAAATCCATTCTCTCCATGCAATCATTATTTTATTTAACTCAATAGTCTCTACGTTGAGTGAAGTCCCATGCCGTGGATCATGGTCATTCAGAATGAGTACTTTCGTACGGGGTACGGTATGCACAACCCTACAACGATACCCGTGCGGTTAGGTTGTAGGTCTTATATAGCGTAATGCAACAATCAAAACTAACCACGGAATAATCATGCTTTGACCATAAAGTGCACATGCTGCTTTGGTAAGATAAATAAATAAATAAATAAATAAATAAATAAATTGAAGCCTGCATGTGCCTGTATGCAAATATTCGGGATCAGCCAGTCGATTTCAATAGTTCATAATTAATATGAACGTGTCTCATTCATTCATTTCAATAAGACGACTAGCCAGTCTCTTAGTTCCAACTAGGAAGCATGATCAATTATTTCAATTAAGATATCAATCCTTGTTTATTAATGCCAAGATAACAATCAATGTAAATTAATATAAAGATGCCAACTAATGCTAATAAATGCCAAGACAATTAATCAGTGTCAATCAGTGTCGATTCAGGACAAGAATCAACCAAAAAGGCATTAGAGCCAGAGTTCATGCGGCTCACGAGACTTGGGTTTCATACGGCCGGGAATGAATAAGTTACATGCGGCTGGACAAGGGTGATTCCATACGGCCAAGTTAGCAAGCCTTATGCGGCTAGAAACTAAAGGGGTCTCATGCGTCTAATTAAGTCAGGGTCCCTTATGCGGCTAGGGTAAGTCATGCAGCTCATGCGGCTGAGAATGGCCATCGCCATGCGGCTGAGTAAGTCTTATGCGGCTGCGGGTGAACTTAATCCATGCGGCTGAACTGACCAAGCCTATGCGGCCCAAATGACGAGCCTCATTCGGCTGAACAGTGCCATACAGACAGAGTTAAGTCATGGGCGGCCAGAAGGACTCGGGTCCCTATGCGGCCAGGATGTAATTACTCATGCGGCTGCAATTGGACGGGACATATGCGGTTAGAAATCATCGGGTTTATGCGGCTGCGGAATTATATGCGGCCGGAACTCTTCATGCGGCCAGCTCCTCTTCATGCGGCTCAAGAAGACTTGTCGCATGAAAAACTCATGCGGTTAAGTCTGTCATGCGGCCAGGATCTGTTCTTCTTCTCCAAATTTTTTAAGGACAGAACCATGAAAATCTATTGCTCCCAAGCACTCTAAATCCTTCATTCCAAGTCCGAATCTGAACTTCCATAGGTCAAAATGGGGTAGAACGAAATTCTCTTCAACATAGAACCATCAACACTTAAAGATAACAAAGTTTACTAGATCAAAACCTAAGAAATCCAAAAATGCATCAAACTTAGACCTACAAGAAATGAACCATAGAAATTGGAAATGCTGAGTACTAAAGAGGCTTAAGATTTTGTAAGGAAGATGATGGAACAATAATAATAGTGATCCATTAAGAAGCAAGTTTGGCACTTGCCTTGGCGGCTGGGTAGGTGGGGGAGGTAGGGGTTTGTGTTCGGTTCAAGATAAAACAGCATACTAAGTCCAACCCAAGCCGAACCCAAAGTAAAGCTAAAGCAGAGTATGAAAGCAGAAAATAAAAATACAGAAATAAAATTGCAGGGAACTAATTAACATAAAATTAAAGAGGTTTAATTACAGAATAATACATGATAAATATAAAATAAATATATTAAGGCAGTATATGTCTAAAAATACGTATTCCGGGAATGGGAAGTGAACTTATGATGTGATGGTGGAGAACAGTATATGTATCAGAACGTGTGATTTCCTTCCTTACCTCTATAAATACCGTTTTAGTTTAAATTGCGGCAAATTTATCTTCTATTTCGGCCATGCTAGTTTGCTTCACAACTGTTGTTGAGAGTTTATCAGTAACATGATTACTTATCTGGCAGTAACGTAAGACCGCCAAACCGTGGTCACAATTTTGAAGGGCCTTCCATAGTGGCAGCTTTTTATTCAAAAATCTTTTCAGAAATGCATTCATAGATTCACATCTATTTGTTGTAGTAGAACTACCAAAATAATTTCCAGGTAGGAATGTGTCCGCCCATCGCTCCCTCGTTCTGTACACTGCAGTAGTCCATTCATTGTTCTCTACATTATAATCCCTTAGCATCTGCTACCAACGGTTTTCAAATTCTTCGAATGAATATACCTGTTTAGAAAATATGGACAGTAACTAAAGTTTTAATATTGTAACAACAACATACTTCAAAGTAAAGTAGCAAGTGTGCGATGTACATTTTAATCAGAAGACTCAATTCATTTGTAAAACTATCTCGGTGTACATCTTTGGCTGAATTGTTTAGGATATGCCATGAGCACATTCGATGAACTACGCTGGGCATTAAATCCTCAATTTCTTTATTCATGGATCTGCAACCATCCGTGAGAACTTTCACTGGTAATTTACCATTCATACACTCTTGAAATTTTTCTAAAGCCCAAGAATATGTCTCTGCAGTCTCATTATAGATCATTGCAAACCCAAACACACAAGTCATTACATGATTGTTTGTACCTACTAGAACCACCAACGGCATTTGACTTCTATTTGTTTTATATGTAGAATCAAATGCTATTGAATCTCCAAATAATTCGTAATCGAATCGACATGCACCGTCAGCCCAAAAAAGATGGGTTAATCAAGAATCTTTTTCTACCTTGTATGCATAGAAGAAATCTCGGTCATTGCCCTCCTTAGATTGAAGAAATGTAAGTGTTATCGTAGCATCAACATCGTCTAGTGCTCTACTATCTTTAGCTAAAGCGTTGTATAAATCTTTTTTCGTCCATCCAACCTTATCCCAGCCACCTTTCTAGTGGACAAGTAAATTCAATATATCTCCAGTCCCTATCCCTGATTGCTTCATAAGCTTAGCTTGTTCCAATTCTGCTGGTGATATCTTACGATGGGATCTCAAAAAAACTGTTTCAAAATTATTCGCCAGGTTATGGTTGTGATGTACTTGAAATTTTTTGACAACCCACAGTTTTGTAGAATTGGTGTACCCAATACGAAAAATTACTTTACAACCACTTCTGCTTTCACGTCTTGGCTCACGAACCCTGTTAGGAGCTTCATTGTATTTCTTCTGTCTGAATCCTGTATTCGAACAACACCAACTACGGACCATCACCATCCCAGATTTGTTTTTCCTTACTTTGTTCTTTCTAATACCGAAACCAACTGCTTTTGAATATATCCGGTAGAATGTCTCTGCTTCTTCAATAGAGTTAAACTGTAAGCCAATAATATCTTCATCTAAGATATCCCTTGGGTCTTTGTTAATGTTGGCAGACTACAATATTTTTTTTATCGTTGCTGCATCGAAATCTAATGGAGATTCACCATCATCCCTAAGAAAATAATTAAACAAAATAAGTATGAGAAATCAATGTAAAAATATAATGCATTTCTTAAATCCATTAGAAAGGGTGATACAAAATAATATTTTGTTGTTTGCGTTGATGTCATCGTCATCGTTATGATGCATTCCTCTGTTGTTTTCTTCCTCTTGTTCTTTATTGTCTCCTAAGTTAACAGCTTCAAAACTTTGCTTATCATCCAAATCATCTGACACTGCTCTTGAAGCGAAGCTTTCTTTATCAACTAATTCTTCCACACGACGATCAGTTTCTCCATGTGACGTCGCCATTGAAGAAAATAGAGTGTGTTAGAAACCAACAGAGGAAACGAAGGACAAGAAATAATACAAAAAGAAAGAGTAATGCTATTCGTACCTCCAAATTGTCCCTCCAATATATCCCTCCTTATGTGGCAGCTAATGTGGCATGTTAAATAATATTGTGTGTCATCTAACATGACTGATGACATGGCAAAATTTAACCCAAAAGTTAATTACCCTATTTTGTCCATATTAATTTAACGTTAATATTAATATTAATTTATTGTTAATATTAATTAATGTTAATATTAATATTAATGTTAATGTTAATGTTGATATTAATATTATTGTTAATGTTAACAAAAATATTAATTTTAATGTTAATGTTAATGTTAACATTAATTTTAATTTTAATGTTAATTTTAATTTTTATTTTAAAATTTGTCACGTCAGCTGCCACATCAACATATCACGTCAGCTACCACATAAGGAGGGAGAGTTTGAAGGTACAATTTGCAGGTACAAATAACATTATTCAGAAAGAAACAACTTCCAACAACACAACCTTCTCATCTTTCTTGTACCTCCGCCACGTGGCCCTCTTCTATTGGCTCATGAAAATGCTTGAGTGATCCTAAAAGATAGCATAATTTTAAAGAAACAACTTCCAAAAACACAACCTTCTCGTCTTCTGTGTACATGTATTATTAAATTATATAGGATAAAGAATGCAACAACATTTAATGCCACGTTTACTGTTGTGTAATTATTTCTAATGATACGGTATTAGTGAGCATAATCTATAAGAGAGAACCCGAGAGAGAGAGAGAGAGAGAGAGAGAGAGAGTGGGAGATGGGATAAAGAGAAAGGATCGAGCTTGACTAGATTTTATTTCAATAGCTCCTTTTACTAAGAACTAGTTTTAAATTCGCAACTGAAAAATAATTAAAGTTAAAATTCAATTTTTATTTTCATTACTAATAACTAGTTCTCACGTACGAGTTTAGACGAATATTAACCGAGCCCGAGCAACGTGACATCAGCTAGGTTTCTAATACCGTGGCATTCCTGTTAATTTAAAATTTATAATATTATTGAAACTAATGTTAATACTAAAATTTAAATTAGTTTTTGATTTAACATTTAAACTTAGATTTAAATTCACAACTTAAAACTTGTTAAAGTTAAAATTCCATTCTTTTTTATTTAAAATGTACAATATTATTGGAACTAGAATTAATATTAACATTCGCTTATCCCGTAGTTTAAGTCATATTTTACTGCTTGTGGCTTAAGTCTAGGCACCAAAAGAACTTGATTGTTCAAGTCGAACGCGTGTACAACACGTTCCCTCGATACAAGGCTTGACGTAGCCCTTGCTTGTCAAGTCGTTGCACGAACATGTTAGACAAGAGTTTTGTTGGGCTATCGAAGTCATAGCAAGCACTGTCCCCTGTTGTCTGCGGTTTTCAAGTCACTTAGTCCCACGATCTCAAGGCTCGTCATATAAAGTATGACTTGGGCGATGGAAACACTTTAAACATGTCGGAACTGTAGGTCAGCGGCAGGTTTGGACGTGTGAAGATGGACGACAAGGGGACAGTTGTAGTTATAGGCATCGGTAATGTGCACTTGACAATGGACTTCGGTGAGAAGCTCATTCTCAAGGGTATGCGCCATGTACCGAGTTTGTGCTACAACTTAGTTTTGGTAGGGAGGGTGACAGATGATGGCTGTCGCAGTCTGTTTGGAGACAAAGATTGGACGCTTATGAAGGGTTCCCAACAGCTGGCTCGAGGGGATTTGTGTTATGGCATGTACAGGCTCAAGCCACTGAGCTGTATAGGTAGGCCACAGACACCAGATGGAGGCTCGAGGGGTGCTCGACAGGAGGTGGATCGTCGAAAACTTGCTGAGGAGGGGCTTCTAGGTGCTTTGAAGGATACGGAGGATTCGGTTCGTCGAGACAAATCGACGGATGGGGTGAGTCAAAGATTGAGGGTCAGTTTATCGGTCCATGACAGCTGGTCGGTCTCCAGGTGGGGGTTGCTCTACGGTTTCACGGTGCGACATCGGTTTCAGAAGTTCGATGCCAGGAAGGAGATCAAGGTTTGCAGCAAACTCAATCTGAGGTGGGAGCATCATCAGTCACACAGTTCAGGGGGAGCTATGGGTCATCGACGACCAAGGATGAAGAAGCTCGTCGGAACGTTAACACTTTTCGGTAGAAGACAGAAGTCGGGGACAGGCAGTCGAGACTTGCTGTAAGGCTGATCCCAGTAGTACAAGAGGTGCTACGCATGGCAGCTAGCGTCGACATGACTGCCGACGAGCTGGAAATGAAGGAAGATGCAAAGCAGCTCGGGGGATCGAAGATCAGTGGCATGGGGGAGCAGGAACTCTGTCGCATGACGACGATCAGTTTCTCTATGTTACATGTCGATAAGTCAACGTTGCAAACCCGAGAATGGTCTAGAGGCAAGGATAAGGAAGTTATCGGTGCGTTAGCCCGACGAACAGTCTAGACACAAATAGACCAAGATGTCTACGTTTTAATATTAAAATTGATCCTAAGGCAAGACTAGAAAGACAATCATAAGGGAACTATGTTGCATAAAAGTAAAGTAACATTTTGGTTTTGTATGGGTGGGTGAGGAGCTCACTCCACCAGTACAGTTGAGTACTGACACCCCACCAGTTTCATGTGTAGGTGATAGGTACCTGCTTTCTTGGGGCGGAGCTCGCTTGGATGCGTCGAGGCGTGGAGTTCATTGGCGTTTCGAGGTGTACGGGCAGATTGAAGACTGGACTTATACGAGACATAATGTATGGACATCGCCTATCCGAAGCTTCTGCTGGTCTACTCAAATTGTATTGAGAGATGAGAGAGAGCAGAGTGACTTGTAATGTGAGAAGAGTGAGCTTGAGTGATTGTAATCTTGGCCTCGCACCACAATTGTAATCTTTGTTTCAATATCAATAAAGAGCATTTTGAATGACTTGTGTTTTGTATTTAATTTTCCGCTCTTGTTATTCAATATTTCTGCTTGGGACTTCTGTGCGACGACCCCGTCGCTTAGCTTGAAATCAGCTGTTATGGACCTGCCTTGCGTGAGCGCAATCTAGGCTCACGCGGTATCACGCCTTAGCGAGGACGATCGCTCCTACGAGAGCGGAGCGTGACAAGCTAGGTTTCTAATATAGTGGCATTTCTGTTAATTTAAAATTTACAATATTATTGAAACTAATATTAATACTAAAATTTAAATTAGTTTTTGGTTTAACATTTAAACTTAGATTTAAATTCACAACTTAAAAGTAGTTAAAGTTAAAATTACATTCTTTTTATTTACAATCTACAATATTATTGGAACAAGCATTAATATTAAATCTATAATGGTATTTCTGTTAATTTAAAATTTACAATATAATTGAAACTAATATTAATAAAGTGGCATTACCGTTATTTCCAAATAGTCTTTTCCTTGTTCGGTCACACCCCTCCACGAGCGGGTTACACCCTCGAAATGAGCGGGTTAAGTAGCCTTTTCGAAAGAAAAGAACCCATCCGACTAGAGAGAAACAAAGGAGAGAAGAAGAAGAAGAGTAGCAATGGAGAGGAGCAAGAGCAAGATCAACTGCAGCGGATGGGCCGTCATCCCGACGGAGATTCTTTCGATGATACTGGTACTGTCTGGGAGCCGACGGATGAGGTAATGTACAACGTGGTCCCAGTTTGCCGTTCGTGATGGAAGACACTCAACGGTCCTTTAGACTATTGGTCCAACGTGGACTTGGAACATTGGTGCCGGAGGACCCAGCGAACCGCTAAGATTAGTTTGACCGTAAAGAAGCTCGTGGCTCGAAGTGGAGGATATCTACTATCCTTCTTCGCGAACATGCTCGACGAAGCATCCTTCCATTTTGCTTGTTTAAGGCCTGTGCAAAATTTTATTTTGTCTTATTTTAATACTTTATTTTTTCTATTACAAAATTTTACGTATACTTTGTTAATTTTATTAATGTTTTCCCCTTTTATAATACAGTGAGAAATTTCTAAGGGTGCTGCGCATTCCGAAGAACGACGTGAGTGATAAAACTTTCGTGAGACATCTGGAGTTTCTCCCGGTGCTGGAAGAACTCGACATTAGCTACTGCCTCTATATCACGTCGACTGGAATATTTTCCGTCGGCAAGTATTGCCACCGTCTTGTCAAGCTGAGGAGGAACATGCCCCCTCCATATTTCATGGTCAGGAACAGATTCTTGCTAAACACGTCGAACGAGACGGAGGGAAGGGCCGTGGCTGATTCGATGCCACGTCTCGAGCACCTAGAGATAGGATCAGGCATGTTAAATAGAGACACGCTACGATCTATCATATGCAACTGCAAGGGTCTTTGCGTGCTCGACATACGTGGGTGCTTCAACGTGTACTTCAACAATGGCCTCAGGAAAATTTATAATTTAATACAGACGTTTAAATGACCCTTTGATGATGTAATCCCAGGGGAACGTGGATACGAGTTGTATAGTGATTTAGATCTCATCAATCAGTCATGGGTGAGCAAAAAACTGTCCTGCCCCAGAACAACAATGGTTCTTCTGACATTAGCCTGCATGCATGTATTTCTTTCTATTTTTCATATTTACTAGTAAATATACGTGCTTTGCACGTATAAAAACACATAATAATAACTTTATCCAATTATAGTTAAATATGCTTCTAACTCATTTGGTTAAGGTGCAAGGTATTTTTTTGTTTGGTTGAGTTCGATTCTCCATTTTGACAAAATTTTACTTTTTTCAACAATTTTTTACATAATTATTTTTTAAATAAAATGGACTGTGATATAATGACGGCTAAGACAACTCACTTTTGAGCCGTTTTGAAACCTCATTATGTAGTGGAAGATATAATATCAGTATCTTAACATTAATACAATATCTCAGTGTAATTATATCCAAGAGATTTCGATATTTCTCCACAAAGTGATGACATTCTACCTTCTTCAAGATGAATTTTGGCGGTGCAAATTCCACTCATATTATGGTATCAGTGCCATTCACCATAATTAATGGTGATCGATAAATATTTATACAAGAAGAGTGGCCCAGGGGAGATACGAAAAAATTGGTTTCTTTTTTACAACCCTTTAAAATCTATTTATACAGCCAAACAGCCAAACTATTCATCTTCACTAGCCTTCAAAACCAACTTATAAAGATTCAAAACAAAACTAAACAGCCAAAGTATTTAAAATTCACAACCCTTCAGAACAGTCTCAAAATAGAGAAGAGCAAAACCTACATTTGTGGATGGGCCAACATCATCAAGGAGATCCTAGCCATGGTTTTGGTACTAGAGGAGATGTCGTATGAGGAGGTCGTCCGCTTGTCTTTCGTTTATCAGTCGTGGTGGAAGGCGCTCTACTGTCCTTGCTTCTGGTCGGACGTCAAGTCGATCCAGTGGTGCCGCAGGGTTAACCTAACCTCGAAAATTGACGAGGCGGTGAACAAGCTAGTGGCGTGCAGTAAGGAAAAAGAAAAGAACTCAAAATTAGTTTAGATTAATCATACTGGTAATTTCTTGGTGTATTAGAACAAATTAAATTTGATTATAATTAGAATTCTTAATTTTTATAATATTAGGTTGTTAATTTGATTTGCATTATATTAAATCTTTACATAGATCGGACTCTAAATAATAAATTAGGGTTAATATTTTGTATATACTTGAACATTTCCTATTCTAAATGTACCATACTTTGTTATAAGCACGGAGAATGGCCATTCTCCGTGTTAGAAGAATGGAGAATGGCTATTCTTTGTGTTAGAAGCACGGAGAATGGACATTCTCTATGTTAGAAGCATGAAGAATGGCCATTACCCATCCCAAATTATTCTATACTAAGTTAAAAGCATATAATAGCACCCAAAAAATGATAACAATAGAAAAATTCTACAGAACCCACACACCAGACTCGAACCTAGACCTTCCATGTAAAAGTCAAACAGCACAACCAACTAAGCTTGGAATAAGAAGAGTCACTGGAGGTCATTGAATATCCCCAACTTCCAATAAGAAATAAGAAGAGTCAGTTAGGAACGTGTATATATATACATAGGGGTCCCCGTTCATTTGAGTAGATTGCACATTTAACATGGCTCCAAAAAGATCATCTGGTTGGGAACTATGGCCAGAGTCTTCTTTTCGTCGTCGTCTAGCCTCCCCGCATGGAGCACCCTCTGCGCCGCCTCCGGCCCTTGACTGGCTGGCAGAGGCTGCGGACTTCCTGACCTCCTGCGGGTTGTCACAGGAGGTCATCGCTCGAACTCTTGATCCGGCACCCAACTTTGACCTGTTGTCGATCACTCCGGAGGAACGGAATTCTCTGGAGAAGAGGGAAGGGTTACGCCGCCTGTGCCATAGGGCGGGTTTGCGTACCCTGTAGGATTTTGCAGAGGTCCTCCGCGAGGCTAGTGAGGGGTCTACGTAGACCTCTTCTTTTTCTATTTTTTTAGTTTTTACAGTTTTTTTCTTCCTCTTGTATCCTTCACCGGAGAATGTTCCGGCGAAGAAGATGGGATTTAATGCAATATAATATTTTGTTAACTCAATTTGGTTTCGGCTGCAAGCGACTAACTATTTTATCTATTTTTCAATTAACAAATCGTGTTACGTCAAATCCATATATCAGCAACGATATCCCCATCAATGACTTGTTACGTTATAGAATTGTTTATGCTGCCAGCGTCAAGTTCTTGCCGTCAAATCCGTCTTAAATATGATTACAAAGTAAACTAGAGGACAACTTTGAGTGTTTTAATTTTCTTCTTTTTAAGTATATAGTCTTGTTACCAAGTCGTCAAACGGGAAAAATTCGGGATGGCAAAAATACGAGTATAGATCGGCTCAATGCAAAAAAAATACGTTCAAAAATTCAATCAAATATTCGAAAAATGGAAATATTGAGATTAGAAACTTAACATTCTTAAATATGTTGTCAAATTTTTTTAATTAAACATGTTTCTACCACGTTTTTTTGCCAAATTTTTCAATAATTTATACGAAACACGTTTAAAACTTCGCATGCTTAAAGTTTATGTAGTGATTTCACGTGGATATATACTAGTAATAATAGTAATAAATTTAATTTTGGAAAGTAGTTTTTAAAATTAGGGTCTCAGAATTCCAAAGGTTGGTGCTTTTATAAAATTTAAAACTCAAACCTATTCTAGTTTTTTCCACTTCCCAAGGTCATATAAGACGGTTGAATTTTCCTTCTTCTTCTCTCAAACCCATTTTCTTCTCCTAAACCCTCTCCCAAACCCTCTTCTTATCAAAATGCCGCTGAAGAAACAACAACTGTCTCCGAAGGGAAAGAATCCACAAAGGGATGCGATACAGGCCCGAATGGCAGAACTTGCAAGGGCGGCGAAAGCCAAGATTATGGTCGCTAAGACAGAGGACGAAAGGGCAAAGGCGGAAGCAGCGGTGGCAGCAGCGACGACGAAAGCGGCGGCGGCAGCCAAGTCACCTGCAAAAAAGGCTAAAAAAACTCATTGCTCGACAAAGACCGGAAAATCTATCTTCGATACGGAGTCGTCGGAAGACTCAACTTATGAAGATCGAAGGCGTACTCAAGCGAAGGCTAAGGTGGCAACGGATATAGAGTCATCAGCGTACTCTGAAGATTTTGAATCCTCATCAGAAGAGGAAAATGAAGAGGAAGAGCAATCATCAAATACGTCCCAGGATGGAGAGGAGGTAAAAAATTTTAAAAATTCGAAATCTAAGAAGATTTACAATAAATATTTCAAGAAAAAGACTGTTATGCCTGAATGATCAATTAAGATGGATGATGTCAAAGACGAAGCTTTCCTGGATATATTGAAATTCTATCAGTTGGAGAAACTGAACAAATCCTGTCTTGAGAAAATCTTCCAAACAATAGTAAGAGAATTTTACTCAAATCTTCTGACTGAAATTAAAGAAAAAGAAGAGGATCAACAACTGGTGTTTCTGAAAGGGAAACTGATTAAGGTAAATGCTGCTGTCATCAACGAATTTTATGGATTTGATCCAGTTCCTGAGTTTGATATGAAAGATATTGATAATATTTCCATGAAGGATACAATTCATGAGATTACAGGTGTATCAGTGGGTGCCAAGATCCCTCAAAATGTATACAAAGTTCAATTAAAAACTTTGGATAAATTGTTGCATGCCTACGTATCGTAAACACTGAACCCTACTGGACATGAGTTTTCCATCCATCCCGAGAGAGTATTTTTTTATTATATGGAGAAGAAAAAAGGATGGATATAGGTTCTTACATGTTCAGTAGAATGATGCATTTCATGGGAAAACCAACTACAAGGACACCTCTCCCTTTCGTAGGATTTGTATGCTCAATGGCTAGTAAACATTCTGTCCAAGCTTAGCAGGGGATGTTTATATTAAAAACAAAGGCCCCATGAGAAAACTAACCTTCACTCGAATGTTTGGAAAACGGGCAGCAGCTGCAAGCAAACAATCAACATCTGGAAAACCATCAACTTATGGAATCTAAAACACTAAGGATAGGGTTGATGATCTATAAAATTTTATTGATGCAAACTTTGAGAATGTCTTCAAAGAGATAAAGACTATATCCGACAACCAAAAATTGATTCTGGATAAGATTAACAAGATAGAGGTTGAATTTGCTGACCAAGAATAAGATTTTCCTTCCCTCGTAAAGAAGGTAAATGTGACTAGCCCAAACTCTTATGTAAAAACTCACACTTTGTACATTGACACTCTAATGCTAGCCCTCACTTTGATACTTCTATTTATGTTTCTAGTTATCATTTCTATATATACAGTGAGTCTATACTGACTATAATTTTTCTTATTCTGTCCCTCAAGGTGTAGGTGAAGGATATTTTGAGAAAGAAGAAGAAAAAAGAAGAAGAAGAAGAAGAAGGAGTGTCACAACCCGCACCCAGTGTAGGGACACGGAAAGTGGGTACGTCCAGCCTACGCCGTAATATCGGCGGTAGAACGCTGTCCTAGGTCACATACATCTAACAATTATAAGGTACCTGTACAGTCTATACACTCCAAACTGAGGACAATACAGAAATGTACAGCTCAATCACAACTAAGGTAGAAGTACGATAAGATAGACAGATAATGAGAATCATCAAATGAAATACAAACAGAAGAAGAAGTCTAAGTATCTAAGATAATATCTCCACAAATCCAGAATAACAACAAGATCCCAAATAAGTACATAATGTATCCAAAAGAGACAAGACATCAAAATAAGATAGAAGTCTAAGCTATCTAGCATAAACTATAGGGGTAACATCCTCTACTGCTGATGGATCCTGCTGAAGGTCCAAGTCGCAGGTGTCATCTATGGCACCTCCATAATAGGTAGGACAAAGGTACTCGTTATCGTCTGTAATATTTTTAACAGGTCCAGTCAGGACAGGAACGAGCACATAATCTCAATAGTTCATATCAAGACAGGAATATAAAGCATGCAATAGAGTAAAATACATGAAACACTAAAAGAAAGTACATATTGTCTTGACCCACACGCTGATTAGCGGTACGAGTATATGGTTACGTCAAGCCTACGCCGCAGAATCGGCGGTAGAACACTGTATAGGTCGTCTATAAATACTACAACTAGACAAAATATAAGGGTACCTGTCATCTCCGTACGGAGGTATAATATGGCATAACTCAATCACAAGACAAACTGGAATAGATAGCATGAAATGGAAATATGATAGAAAGGAAAACTGGAAAGGAGTTCAAGATCCAACACAAGCTCAGAGATATAAACACATCACAGAAACTCAGAACATAAAATAAAACTACAGTCTGAAAATACTAGCTGGATCGCAGTCCAGGCAAACCTATCTAACAGTCTAAACAGGCGCTATATTATCTACGGGCTCCAGGGGTAATGTCTCATCAAACTCTATTCTGGCCATACCCGTAAAAGGTAGAGCAATCAGCTAACATGTACTCTGTAAATATCAACGATTATCCTGTCAGAAAAATAAGCAAGTACAAACACTAACTGTAATTCCATATGAATTGATAAATTCTATAAGAGACAATTATAATAAAATACAAGACAAAGATATAGGATGACTTGGGAGCTATTCGAAAGCCGAGTTACAACCTGTAAACCAAACTAGGACTGGGGTTGTAACCCTTCTCCCGAACAGAACTTAGCCTCCAATCAAGGTTTAGCATAAGAGCATGTAGAACATATGAGTAATGAATATCATATCATGGTGAGAAAAATACTGAATGTAGAACTGAGCAGGATATATGATGTGATAAAATAAATATTAAATGTGCCTTGAATTATTAGAGCGTTATGTGATCGGCTTGGGAAAGTTACAGGAAAGGCTATAGTCTTAGGCCTCCTCATCTATGTTGTTTTTCTCTACAGGTATTTTGGTTCAGGTTTAACAGAGGTCCTTCTATCATAAACTACGTCATCGAACCTAAGCATAAGATTCGTCCTAAATCCATAGTCACAACAATATAATATTTTTTACTCCATCTAAGATACCTTAAAATCAATCTATACTATCAAACTAATCATTCTTAATGGTTTCTAAGTCCACTATAGTCAGTCACTCATATCTGTCCTATAAGCTTAACCCAATAAATCTCTAGAAAAATATACTCATCATAATCACACATAATAACATATTATAGTTACACTATAGAATTTGTTAACAAGGTTTGGCTATTTCAGTCATCAAAAATAGAAGGTAACAAGGGCCTAAGACTGGGTCGAGCAATCCATATCAGTATTCAGACAAGGTAAGGGTCAAGCAAGACAGGAAAGATTGTCGAAATATTTTCAAGAATAGTACGAGGCCAAACGAGATGCATAGGACGTAGTCAAAGTAAAACTCAAAAACCATATACCTCCGAAATTATGTCACATGAAGTTACTATCGCGCTAGTGTGCATCTGGCTGCGATTAACTTCCTTGTTCCATAATACGACGGATGGCTGCAGTGCATAGCTGTCACGCCAGATAATATAGGTTCCTGAACTTAACTTGGCTAAATCCGTGAAATATTTCCAAACAATTTTTGTAAAATAAAAGAGAAGATGTTAGTCAAAATGCTTAGAGAGTGGTCCAAGTAGAATTCGAGAAACATATTTAACCATGATGCCGTTATCTGAAGTCATACCTCGCCAGTATTTCTCTGGATGCAAACTCCCGATTTCGTAATACAAGGATAAATATACTTTTCGAACCTTTCCTGAATCAACCCATGAGGCACTTTCAACAATTATCGGGAAGGACGAGAAGAATTACCTAAGAGGTTAGCGAAGAAGAGTTTAGTCAAATCATAGGAAAGATTGAACACAAACAATCATGTTAAGAAAATCCTACTTGTGGCTGTAGATAGACAGAGTTAACCAAGACGGGGAAGAATGATGATAAAAATTTGTTCTCGCTCATCTGGTCATAACAAAGTGATTCGATTTAAGATATAATCTGATAACCATATACGTCTTCGTGAAATTATGTTGCCAGAATTTTTGCCACGCCAGTAAGCATAGCTGCAATAAACGATAGAGTCCATAACTAAGGTATACACCCTAAAATCATGTCATTTGGAATTTTTACCACGCCAACTGGTATGGCTGCAAGAAAATCTAAATTCCATAACTAGGATAAGCATATCTAAAATCAGGCTCTATGTCCTTGTCATGCTAGCTTGTATGGCTGCGATAAATTCTAAACTCAATAAATAAAGCAGATATTTACCTTATCAGGATATACCTTAATTCAATCCACAAAAATTATCTCCATGTAAGATCAAAGTCAACAACGAACATCAGAAATCAAAATCAACAAAAAATCAAGAAAGTGTAAATGGAGGCAAGCGGGAACAAATTCAAGAGTTTTCGATATAAGATTCTTAGGGGTTATCCCTGGAATCTATCAAGAGTTCCTAACTGTGATTGAGCAACTCATATCATAACTTAGAACATATGTCCTAATAGCAGGCTCGTAGCAACGTTCTAAGTCAAGCACAACTACGAAATCGTACTAGTTACGACTCTGACCTGCATGGGCCACCACAAAAATGTGTCACGACCCGCACCCTGATTAGGGGTACGAGTACGTGGTTACGTCCAGCCTATGCCACAGAATCGGCGGTAGAATGCTGTATAGGTCGTCTATAATTACTACAACTAGACAAAATATAAGGGTACCTGTCATCTCCGCACGGAGGTATAATATGGCATAACTCAATCACAAGACAAACTAGGATAGATAGCACGAAATGGAAATATAATATAAAGGAAAACTGGAAAGGAGTTTAAGATCCAACACAAGCTTAGAGATATAAACACATCACAAAAACTCAGAACATAAAATAAAACTACAGTCTGAAAATAATAGCTGGATCGCAGTCCAGGTAAACCTATCTAACAGTCTAAACATGGGCTATATCATCTATGGGCTCCAAGGGTAATGTTTTATCAAACTTTATCTTGGCCATACCCATAAAAGGTAGAGAAATCAGCTAACATGTACTCTATAAACATCAACGGTTATCCTATCAAGAAAATGAGCAAGTATAAACACTAACAACAGTTCCATATGAATTGACAAATTCTATAAGAGATAATTATAATAAAATACAAGACAAAGATATAGGTGACTTGGGAGCTATTCGGAAGCCGATTTACAACCCGTAACCCAAACAAGGACCGGGGTTGTAACCCTTCTCCCGAACAGAACTTAGCCTCCAATCAAGGTTTAGCATAAGAGCATGTAGAACATGTGAGTAATAAATATCATAGCATGGTGAGAAAAGTACTGAATGTAGAACTGAGCAGGATATATGATGTGATAAAATAAATATAAAATGTGCCTTGATTTATTAGAGCGTTATGTGATCGTCTTGGGAAAGTTATAGGACATGCTATCCACTTGGCCCGACAATCACATGAAAATCACTGGAAAGGGTCATGACGGCCAACCTGGATAACGAGCACATGAATAAGATCTCGCTACACCCTACGTGAGGTAAGAGTGGCGCAAGCACAAGAATATAGTGACAGGATGGCTTTGATCACATAGCCCCTAATAATTCCCTATCCCCAAATAGTATAATGGATCCAGACATGACACGTCATGATACTGGATTTCCTAAGAGGGTAGATACTCCCTCTCAGGAATCGGTGTCTATACAAGTACAGGAAATAAGACAGAAAATGTACCAATATACTAAGAAAATCCAGGAACAATATCTCATGTCATGATCCAACATATACTAGTTCGTGAACCATCGTGTCGAGAAATCAAGTAAGACACTACAACTGAATCGGATATAGCAGATATCAAGATAATGAAAACTATCAGTGAATGTACTCACCTGCGGTCCTGAGCTGTCAAATGGGGTCGATGCTCAGAGTGATGCCACAAACCTAAAGATGAGATATATATAAGCTAATTAGGGTTCAACAATGTTAGGCTGGATTATATAGTATAAGCTATATAATCTAGGTCAATCTCAGTCCAACTAAGTCAAATTAGGTCATACTGAGTCACACTAGGTCAAACTAGGTCACATGAAGTCAAACCAAGTCAAACTAGGTCAAAGGTTGACTTACAGTTGACTTTTGATCAACTGGTCAACTCTAGGTCAAACTAGGTCAATGTTGACTAACAGTTGACTTTTGGTTAAAGCAGTCAAACTTGGTCAACCGAGGTCAAAACTAGTCTAAGCACACTATTCCTAATATTTACTTACCAAGATACCATATATCTTTGTCAAACAGGATCAACTCTACTTTAAGAATTAAAATATCAAGTTGTACCTCGTTATTCGTACATCGAAACCTACGACACGCAAATCGTGATAAGATAATCAACGATAAGTTTAATAATCTTATCACAGTGATCCACATGATCATCTTTCTAATTTCAGCGATGTGAGATCACTGGAATCGACTGATCTCAGTTTCGTTGTACTAATTCCGAAATACAAACTTAATAAGAATTAATTATAATAAAAGGTAGTACACAGAGAAATATCTACAAACATTGTCGGATGATGAAACAAACATCACCAACGTGTCCAGAATGGTCAAATCAGCTAGGATAGCCTATCCATAAGTCCAATTTGGACACAGGGGCAAAAAAGTAATTTTGGGTCAAAATGTTGTCCGTGTCGGACCCGCTTTACTTCGAAAAATATGCAAGAATACTAGTCCACTAAACCTAACAAATTATATGTCCACGAATCCAGAATGACGATACGAACCCAACAGTATATCCAGAATTGGATTCCGTTGTCCTGATCTCAAATTGCTCCGTTGACTAGGACATTAAATTTTGATTTGTACGGAAAAGCGTGTCGGAGCTAATGTCCTTAAAACTCAGCAAATTATATGTCAACAAGTCCAGAATGACGATACGAACTCAATGGTATGTCCAGAATTGGATTCCGATGAGCCGATCTCAAAATGACCCGTTGACCCAGATATTTGTATCTGACTTGCACCAAAATACGTGCTGGAACCAATGTCCACTAAAACCTAGCAAATTATATATCAACGAGTCCAGAATGACGGTATGAACTCAACGGTATATCCAGAATTGGATTCCGATGAGCCGGCGTCAAAAAGTCCTTTTGACCCGGACAGTGGGACTCGTTTTGCACCGAAATACGTGCTAGGGCCCACGTCCTCCAAATCTAACAAACTTTATTTGAAATTGTGCCAGAACGACGCCACGATTCTACTGGTAGTGTCAAAATTTGAATCTGGAGTCCCGGGTTTAAAAACAAAATTTTACAAATTGGAAATTAAGAATTCGGACGGCCAACTTTGGTGTCAAATTCAACCAATCAAACATGCTCACAATGAAACAAAATTTGAGGGGCAGGAAGAGGGTTATACCAGCTATGCATAGAAACCAGTAGCACGCCAGACGGAGCTGCGATGGAGGATATACGAACCGACGATGTTGGCTCCATAAAACTGTCCAAAAATTATACAATTTAAAGCGTCAACTTCGTGGCCGGTTTTGATGTATCAAACGATAAAATTAACGGACGAAACTTGAGGGGAGTGAAGAGGGATATACCGAGATTGAGACGGAGCAAAGAGTTCGCCGATCCAACGGTCAAATTTTTCAAAAAACATGCACGAAGTTGCTGTCCCGAAATACGATCCTGACATCGAATCCGTGCACGTCACAGCGGGATCCCGTGCAAAATGCACAAATTGCCTAGACCACACGTCCTGGAGGATGGTGGCCGCCACGGAAAGGTGTGCCCGGGTTCGTCGGAGGGGAAGCGGCCGGCCACGCGGCGTAAGGCGGCGCACGGTGGCCCATGAGCGTGCACGCGCGTTTACTGCGTCGCTGCTGTTGCGCGCACTGCTGCGGCGCTGCTGGCCGTTGGCTGCTGCTACTGCATGGCTGTGCTGGCCTGGCACGGCGGCGGCGGTGGCTGTCCGACGGTGGCCGATGGCTGCGGTGGTGGGCACGGTTGAGGGTGTGGTGGTGATGGTGTAGATGATGATGTAGATGATGGTGGTGGAGTGGTGTTGATGGAGAGTAGGAGGAGGAGAGGGAGGATGATGTCGCTGGTGGTGGTTGGGACTGAGCTCGGGAGGCGGTGGTGCATGGTGATGGTGGTGAAGTGGTGATGTGAAGAAAAAGAAGGAGGATGGGGTCGGCCAAGCATGGAGGGGGCTGCTGTGATTTAAATGAGAGTTGGAGAGAGAGAGAGGTGTATTAATGAAAGAGAGAGAGAGGAAGTATGTGTGTGTGTTGTTGATAAAATGAGAGGGGAGAGAATTATTTGTGGGAATTAAGGCTGGCCATAGGGGGAGGTTGTGTGAGTGAGTGCTAGGAATGGGTGGTTGGGATTGAATATGAGTGGAATGATGGCTTGGATTAAATGCAGTAAAAATAGGTCATCCTTAGGAAATTAAATAAAAGGGGTTGTCCGATGAATATTTAAAATGGATAAACTAGGTATTTAATATTTGCAGAAAAATGAGTGTGGGGATATTCATGAGGGGGCAACATGAAGTTTGGGTTGGGTTCGGTTGAGCCGGGTTGGGTCAAAATCGGACGTGGTTTAATAATTGAATTAATATAGGTATTTATGATCATGGGTAAATAAGTAGCATGTGGGGACTCAAATAAATAGGACACAAGTATCATGTGGGTTGTAGGCTTCATGTGGGCCATGTCAATATTTTGGGTCGACTAGGTTGGATCGATGTCGGGTCCCGAAATTAAATTGGAAGTCAGGTCACATTCTACGGTGGATAATTAATTGGCCTAAATTGACCCAAAAGTTGTACGAAGCAAATGAAGCACAAGATGGTGTGTCTGAGTGGGACACGAAGGTCATGGGTGTAGGGCGTCTCGAGTAGATCATACATTAGAAGTTGGTTTCAAGAAAATGACTAGCCTTGTGCTCCAAAATTAAAAGTCACAGTAACGTGCATATGATGATCAAAGATAAAAGCGGGAAAATCAATCAATAATTATTTAATGATCAATGGTCTAAATTGACCCGAAGTTGTGTGAAGCAAAAAGAGTACAAGGGGACAAGTTTGGATGAGACATGATATATCAACATGATGGTAATCTTGTCTACTATACACTGATAAAGAGTCAGAGATTGGCATCCCTGACGTTCCAGAAGTCAAAGTCACGGAATAGGACATTAAATCAAATAATAATCAAATAATAATATCTATTACAAATAATTGATTTATAAAATTAAAAAAATAAGCCCTAAATTCAGGGGGCTTACACATATAGTAAAAGAGAGAGAACTGTAATGTAAGTAGCTACTATAAGTAGAGAACTATCAGTGACTAGTGATGTAGAGTAAAAGATAGACATGTAAACGGCTTAAATTTGCACATAATTACAATAAGAGTTTATACAATGGCTACTTGAAATTGTTCACATGACTGCTTCTACTCTCCCGTACCCCAATCAATACACAAGGATCCAGACAAGTTATGTTATTATACAATATTTTACATGGGGGCCCATAAATGGGTGCACATGAAGGTATACATGAGGGCTCTGTGAACATGAGAGTACATGAAGCACAAGAGTGTACATGAATAATGAAAGCACAAGAGTACATAATGAAAGTGAAACGCATATGACATGATGTATCCGATGCCCCAAAGGGGGATAACATCTCAATGTAAAGATTCATATAGTACCAATCCAGGTTAACAACGTGACATCATCAAGTAAAGTAATCTAGAACAAGAATATAAATCCTAACAAGTATGAAATGATCAAAAAATGTACTCACCTGATATCCTGAGTATCTGGTAAGTGTAGATGTCCAGATAGTAGATGAGTACTATTTAGAGCAACACAGGTCACAACATGTCTAGATTGGTAATACTGAAGATTACAATGCATTCTAAAAAATTTCTAGGTCATTCTAGACTAAAGTCAACTATTGGTCAACTCTAGTCAACTACACTAGTCAAACTAGGTCAACTAAGCCATACTAGGTCTAATCCTAGTCTAACAAGTCTCACTAAGCCTAACCAAGCCTAGGCTAGCACTCAAACACAAACACAAGGCCAACTCGAGCATATGTCTATATACATCAACCTAGATATCTCATTCACATACATGAGATGCATGAACACAAAACTTTCATAAAACCCTTAGTCTACGGGTAAGGGGGTATTCTTGTGTTTAAGTGTATCAGTGTACAACAGGGTTTAACATGTGTAGATAAAGTAGAGTGTAGATATATGTGTGTGGCATAGCAATATGAGTGTGTGGAGGTAAAACAAGTGTGTGCAGACAAATGTGTATGTGAGGGCAGTGTATAGCAGTGTCAAGTGTCAAGGTATCATAATAGTGTGTCATAGAGTTAGCACAAGGTAATGTGTATGTCAAACAAGTGAATGTAGCAGTGAGTATAAAGTGTGTCAAAGTAGTGCCAATTGCAGATACCTGAGAAATGAAGAAGGGGTAAATACGGTGAAGGATAAAGGCATCCAGTAATGCTCTGATACCATATCAGGTATCAGAGGATGCAATGTGTTTGTGTGTGTTAACATCAATGAAAGAAGTGTACAAGTGAGTGTTAGTGTTCAGACAACTGAATATATGTGCAGACATGTGAAGAGTGTCTCTAGGTGAAGTGTTCAGAGCAGTGTATATTTATAGACAGAAGTGGACAACGTGTAAGTGTTTGAATAAGTGTCAATGTGTATCAGAGAAAAGTGAATGTAGTGAGTATCAAAACATGGTGTGTGTGTGTGTGTGTGAAGAGACAATGTGAATTAATGTGACATGTGCAACAATGAGTGATAGTGAGGGGTTTAGGGTGTGACAGTGAGAGTGAAAGAGTGAGAGGGTGTGTGTGTGTGAGTGTGGACAGTAAGTAGGAGAGTGTGTGTGTGTGTGTGTGTGTGTTTGTGATAGCATGTGATAGAGGGTGTGTATGTGTTAAGGGTGTGACAGTGAGGGGTTTAATGTGTTCATGGCAAAATGGAAAGTGTCAAGGTAATGTGTCAAGGTGTGTACATGGTGTCAATGTGAATGAAGGGGAAACTGGAATGTGAAGGGGCTATTCTTAGATTTTTTATTACAAAACTTAATCTCAGGTATTGCATATATTCATATATGGATACAATTTATCATTCTCAGATTTTTATTACATACAAAGGCCCAAACTTAGTTTTCATATTTCATTCTCAGTTAACATTCAATATATATGCGTCATGTATATATCTACACTAAAACTAGAAATTTCCTAACATACACAACTGTGATACTCATGTACATTATGTATATTACATGCAAATTATTTATATTAACAAAATTAATTGATTTAAATATCAGAAAACCCAAATATACACTCAGTATCAGAGTTTCTAAAAACCGACACAAACAACCTAAATTCATATTCAAAAATCCATTTAAATGCAAAATAATGTGTGCCAATATGATGTACAGATGTATGCATGTCAAGGGGGTTGATTCCGTGTCCAAAATAGTGGACACGAAGTGTCAAATAGCATTCGAACACAAAAATAGGACACTAGTCGAACATTGTCTCGTGCAGCGAGGACACGGGCTCGTGGATACGACACAGTATCCCAGTATTCTCCTGCTCGTGCATACGTGTTCGACAGGGATAGGGATACATGTTCGACAGCCTATAATAGGTCCAAGTGTTGCCGTGTCCAAGAACTGAACCTGTGTCAGAGACAAATTCGAACAATGCACAGTGATAGGTAAAATCAATGCGGGTGGGTTTTCGTATCCGACACGACACACGAGTCCATGAAACTTGGGAAGCACGTTCGCAGTTACTTGTAGTGTCCTGCTCCATGAAGGCACTAGATAAACAGAAATATCGGATTGCTGGCTCTGCAACAGAAGGCGATTGATCTGGATGACTGGACAAAGTCTCATTTTATGATTCGCTTGCGCCTAATAAGAATTTGAGCTTTTGAATGAATGTTGTTGCAAATAACAAGATGCTAGACTTTGAGTATGCTTATAAGAGAATCCATCTGTTGCCTTGAAAAGAAAATAAAGAAGCTATTGCCTCGGTACAAAGAGTGTCCACTTAGCGACGAGCTGAACCCTTGCGAGTCACAGCGGCTAGCATCGAGCTGAACCCATGCGAGTCACAACGGTTAGCGATGAGCTGTACCCAAGAGAGTCACAGCGGCTAGCGACGAGCTGAACCCATGCGATTCACAACGGTTAGCGACGAGCTGAACCCAAGGGAGACAAAGCGGCTAAGATGGATCAAAAGAGTCCCTTATATGCTTGAAATGAAATAAAACAAATATTGGCTTTTTAAGATGTTTTCAAAGAATGTAAACTGACTTTGTATGCATGAAATAAATATAGGTAAAAATAGCAAGATCATATCACAAGAAACGTTTTCTCACTAAATGAACAGTGATCATTTCAGACAAATGTAGCTCTTTGTTCACAATCACCAGTATGCTGATATACTGACCCACCATCAGTCTGCATGCAGGTGCACTGCGCACCAGAAGGATAGTCCGAAGCGATAGCCCGAGCCTCATCCTCAGGAGCCAGAAATCAGAAGAGATGCCAAGAGATGACATCTGTTACAAAGAGTGGTTTGTATATAAAGGGATGTAATATATGGGAACGGGATCATTGTAATCTGTAAAGTTCTGAGAGAAATGTAACATTGTATTAGAGAGAATCGAGAGCTTGTAGTCTGTTCAAATGAAATCAATAAAGAGAATTGTTTCTTGTTACTATTGTGTTTAATGCATGTATTCTGAAATTTGTCCGCTACTGCTTCAATTATCTGCGATATGTTTTGCTGTGTATTGTCAACCTTGTCTTGCTTCAGGTCTTGGCCTTGTGCAAGCGCAACATAGGCTTGCACGGCATCACGCCTTAGCGAGGACGATCGGTCTCACAGAGTCTGAAGTAAGGACGTAAGGACTCTGCGGGATCTGGACGTGACATAATGGTATTAGAGCAACACGATCCTCTGGCCAATTGATTCGATTGAATTCAAAGAAGTTCTCATCTTCGAAAATTTCCTTGCCTGCTTTATATCATCAATGAGATGAACATTCCATACAATAAGTCCGTAAATATTTTTATGATGCCGGCATATGTTTTATCGATTTAATGGATTGAGATTGAAATGCTTTATTGAACAAGAGTTTTGATATGATCTGAATTATGATTTCATGGGTTGATGATGGCAAAGGATGAGGACTATCGCTACAATAGATATCGTAAGTTCCTCCTTAAGTTTCGAGGACGAAACTTCTTTTCGGTGGATAATTATGTAGTGCCCCGCTCCGCGAAGCCAATAGATAAACAGAAAGATCGGATTACTGGCTGTACAACAGAAGACGATTGATCTGGGTGAGTGGACAAAGTCTTAGTTTATGATTCGCTTGCGCCTAATAAGAATCTGAGCTTTTGAATGAATATTGTTGCTAATAACAAGATGCTAGACTTTGAGTATGCTTATAAGAGAATCTACCTGTTGCCTTGAAAAGAAAACAGAGAAGCTATTGCCTCGGTGCAAAGAGTGTCCACTTTGCGACGAGCTGAACCCTTACGAGTCATAGCGGCTAGCGATGAGCTGAACCCATGCGAGTCACAGCGGTTAGCGACGAGCTGAACCTAAGAGAGTCACAGCAGCTAGCGACGAGCTGAACCCATGCGAGTCACAGCGGTTAGCGACGAGCTGAACCCAAGGGAGGCACAACGGCTAAGATGGATCAAAAGAGTTCCTTATATGCTTGAAATGAAATGAAACAAATATTGGCTTTTCAAAGATGTTTTCAAAGAATGTAAACTGACTCTGTATGCATGAAATGAATATAGGTAAAAGTAGCAAGATCACATCACAAGAAACATTTTCTCACTAAATGAACAGTGAACGTTTCAGACAAATGTAGCTCTTTGTTCACAATCACCAGTATGCTGATATACTGACCCACCATCAGTCTGCATGCAGGTGTACTACGCATCGAGAAGGATAGTCTGAAGCGATAGCCCGAGCCTCATCCTCAGGAGCCAGAAATCAGAAGAGATGCCAAGAGATGATATATGTTACAAAGAGTTGGTTTGTATATAAAGGGATGTAATGTATGGGAACGGGATCATTGTAATCTATAAAGTTCTGAAAGAAATATAACATTGTATCAGAGAGAATCGAGAGCTTGTAATCTGTTCAAATGAAATCAATAAAGAGTATTGTTTTTTGTTACTATTGTGTTCAATGCATGTATTCTGAAATATGTCCGCTGCTGCTTCAATTATCTGCGATATATTTTTGCTGCGTATTGTCAACCTTGTCTATCTTGTCTTGCTTCAGTTCTTGGCCTTGTGTAAGCGCAACTTAGGCTTGCACGGCATCACGCCTTAGCGAGGATGATCGGTCTCACAGAGTCTAAAGCGAGGACGAAAGGACTATGCGGGATCGGGGCGTGACAATACTGCCCCCACGTGTCCACCAAGTTTCGTAGTGTCTCGAGCTGTGTTGTGTCCTCAATAAGCATTGGGTAGCAGGATAGCACACACGCGTGTCATGCAGCGTGTCCGCAACCATTTTTGACACGAATTCGTGCTCAGTCCTCACAGGAAATGATACATACCTGTAGATCTGTAATCCTATTCAAATAGATTTCAAAAATAACAAAATAAATTTCATTCAAACATTTCATCGAATACTTATGCACACACACGAATACGTGTCCGGTACGGACACCAAACTAATAATAATTCCTACCAAACTTGACCTACAGCTAGGGGACACATAGATGGATGCATCTATGGAAAGAAATCAGGATTTAGAGGTGATTTAAAGGGATTACCTATAGAGAGCTAATCTCCAAAAAACCCCAAATTGAGAAGTCTCCTTCCTCAAGCAAAGTCCAAATGAGCTCTCCTCCTTGCTAGCTATCCTCTTACAATCACTACTCCCGATTTAGATCCTAATGCAAAAGATTGGGATCAATTTGGTGGAGGAATGGGAAGATTTTATGAAAGGGGTAGAAAATTAGGGTTGCCTACAAGGGGTGTTCTAAAAGAGGCAAGTAGTCATTAAGAGGGATTATATAGGCTGAAATTAGGTCATTAGAGGGCAGTGGTGGCTGTCCAAATGAAGAGCTAGGGTTAGGGTTTCACATGAATGGGCTTTGGGCCAAGATCATTAGCTAACTAGCTCAACTCCTTAGCCATATGGTCAAATGAAAACTCTCATAATCCTTCCATGAAAGTTAGCCACACTCAAGTCAACTAAGACCAACTTAAGTTAGATTAAGGTCCCACACCATTCTACCATGCTATCTAAGTCACCAAAGTCAAAGTCAACTCTAGGTTAGTCTCTTAAGTCACAACTAGCAAAAGTCAAAAATAACAACCATCAATCAAATAAATAATAAATAATTCACAAAAATCAAAATGAACAAAATATCCTTGGGCAAAAATATAGAAATAAATCACCCTAATCACATGGTTAGGTTCTCATGGTCATGGTTAGTCTCTAGGTCAAGTAGTATCTAGGGTTTCACTAGCAAAACCCCAAAATAACAAATCACCAATTAAAATAGTTTTAAAAGAATTAAAAATTACCAAAAATCATAACATGATTTAAATAACATTATTAAATGATTAAAAAATAAAAATTTCAAAATTATCCTTATTTAGAAAAGTGGGTATTACAAGTCTACCTTCCTTAAAAGAATTTCGTCCTAGAAATTAAGATAGTCGTACTCTTTCTAGGTCAAACCCCCAATCAATCAAAGTCTCTAATCATACAACCCTATAATCATATGCGTCTGTCCAAAATTATGAGACTCAGAATCTTTGTCATACTAGTAAGAAAGGCTACGATAATCATAGAGTCCCTAACTATGGTACATACCTCTAGAATCATGGTATTTAAGATTTTTCCATTGCCGCATGCTTGGCCGCGATAACCTTAAATTCCCACACCCGAGAAATATGTCCCAAATCAGACTATATGTCCTCACTATGCTAGCCAATATGACTGTAGAAAATTCTAAATTCTATAACTGAGGCGACCTAGCCCATACGACTTATATTGGAAAAATCAATATCAAATCAGCACAGAATACTAAGAATCAAATTTATCGACGAACAAGGAGGTAGACAAAACTGTCGGAATTGAATTTTAAGATAGTTATTATAGGAAAAAGTGGGAATGGAATCGAGAAGGACAGAACATGCAAATATCCCACCTACTGCCTGTGCATCCTCAACTGTCATGGTGAAAGGTCGCCCTCGCTGGCCTCCTCCTCTGGTCTGCTGCTGATGTCGGACAAACCTCTGCTGCCCTGTTGGAGCCCCAGCTCCTGCTGCTGCCTGAGTCAATGGTGTCTGGTTCTTGGGACATTCCCTACACTGATGCTCTGCTGAACCACAAAGTAAACACCTGCCTAGTCTCTTCCTGCAGTCATTCCATCCATGATCCAACTTCTTGCAGAAAGTACAACTAATGGGCTGCTGCCTGGGTGTCTGTTGGTAAAGTGCATGTCCCTGGCCCTAAAACTGCTGTTGAACAGGCTTTTGTTATTGCTGCTGAATCTGTACATGAGGGCTTTTGGCCTAGCCTCCGCTGCTGCTGGCTCTATGAGCGTCTCGTCCCCTCTTGAGCTTCAGTTCAAGATCATCCTCTGCTGCTAGGGCACCCACCAGAATCTCCTCAAAGTGGCGCTCCGGTCACTCTTGGTCAAGGACTTGACCTCCTTGACTAATCCCTTCCGGAACTACAGAGCATTCGCTGTCTCACTGAGTCCCTCAACAAATCTGCCCAGGTGGCAGAACTCCCCTGCGTACTCCTCGACAGTCTGACTGCCCTGAACTAAGCTCTCAAACTGCGTCTCTAGGGCGCCAAGAGCTGTGTCAGGGAAAAACTTCTCCTTGAACAGCTTCTTGAAGGCTACACAAGTCTATCCCTCTGTACCGACCCTCGGGTCCGTCTAGTACCAAGTGCGAGCCAGGTCCTGCATCTGGCTACCTGTCGTCTCAATCTGCTGTCGAGCTGGTATCTTCGCTAGCCGAAAGATCTCCTCGATGTACTCTATCCAGTCATCTGCATACATAATCCACTATATGCCGCAGAAGTCCTGCGGACGCTTCTTCTGGAACTCCTGGATCCCTGGTGTCTTCGGCTGATACTGCTGTATCTGGCCTGCCTGTGTCTGTACAATGACTCTCTCTACCGTCGTCAGGGCAAGCTGATGGGCATTCTCTATGCCCTGCTAAAAATAAGCGGACTTCTGTCGCTGGGCCTCCACCATCCTCTGAAAGAAGTCAAACAACTGTGTTGCGTCAACCGATCTCGAAGGCGACTGCTGCTGGAAGAAATCAGGAATGACGGGGGAAGGCCTCGAAACAGGTGGAGGTGCACCCCCGAATGCAGCAGAAGCTCCAACATAAGAAGGTACCATGGGAGCTGCCTGACCGGGCTGAGCCAGATGAGAGATGGCAGACCTCTCAGTAGTATCCCTCTGGCTGGAGCGATGGGATCGTGTCTGCACCATCCTAGAGACAGATCAAATAAGAAGGAAATTACTGAGAATGAATCGATAACGTCAAAGGATGACAGTTTATTTCAAAGAAAGACAATAAGCAGCAAGAATTCTAGATGACGGAATCAGATAAGAGTTTTTCCTAGGTGTGATTGAGTACCTTCAAAACTATATCATATACTGCAAGCTGCAGTGATACTCTAGATCGAATACCACTACATAACTCAACCTACATGGGCCACCACTAAAAATGTGTCACGGCCCGCACCTAGTATAGGGGCACGAGAAGTGGGTACGTCCAGTCTACGCTGCAGTATCGACGGTAGAACGCTGTCCTAGGGCACATACATCTAACAATTATAAAGTACATGTACAGTCTATACACTCCAAACGGAGGACAATACAGAAATATACAACTCAATCACAACTAAGGTAGAAGTACGATAAGATAGACAGATAATGAGAATCATCAAATGAAATACAAACAGAAGAAGTCTAAGTGTCTAAGATAACATCTCCACAAATCTAGAATAACAAAAATATCCCAAATAAGTACATAATGTATTCAAAAGAGACAAAACATCAAAATAAGATAGAAGTCTAAGCTATCTAGCCTAAACTATAGGGGTGACATCCTCTACTGCTGATGGATCCTGCTGAAGGTCCAAGTCGCGGGTGTCATCTATGGAAGCTCCATAATAGGTAGGACAAAGGTCCTCGTCAACCTCTGTAATATTTTTAATAGGTCCAGTCAGGAGAGGAACGAGCACATAATCTCAACAGTTCATATCAAGATAGGAATATAAAGCAGGCAATAGAGTAAAATATTTGAAACACTGAAAGAAAGTACATACAGTAAAAGAGAAAGAACTGTAATATAAATAGCTACTATAAGTAGAGAACTATCAGTGACTAGTGTTGTAGAGTACAAGATTGTCACGCCCCAGAACCAGAATACTGGAGAGCGGGGGCAGACATAGCCAGCTACGTATAATGAAATGGAATCCATCTCACCATACGGTCACGACTGTCTAGATATGTGAGGGTTTATCTACAAGCCATCAGTCTCTTAAGGTCATAAATTATCCTACTGTCTCAATCTCAACCAACTAAGATAATCACAAGATGTTTGACCACCAAATATACAATAAAAGGCGTCCCAAATATTACATATCAGCTGATCATGAAGCTAGTCGTACAAAATGCTAGGACTAGCAAGAGTTAAGTCATACATGATCAACCCTAGGATTTGTTAATCATGTTTACAGCCCGTAGGCAGACAATAAGTAAAAGTGCATCGAGCTAACAGGTGCTCGCCGGCTAAACGCCTTAAAAGAATAATTTTTACAACAGAATGAGCAAAATAAAATAGAAAACCCACTCGTAGCCCGGGTTTCTTCTAGTTGCCACCATCGGGCTGGAGGTTCGGTAGATCCTCGGGTGCTCCTCCAAAATCTGGCCACACAAAACCAGCTGGGTCAAACCCCAGAAAGAGCAAGTGCTACAAAGGAGGCCACGAAATAAGAACAAAAGCCAGCATATCGGATCATAAGAAACTAATTACATAATAAAGACAATTATTAAGAAGAAACCTGGCAGGTGATATACGATGAGATAACCATGGGACTCTTCAGATAACCAGGTTACAACCCGTAAACCAAACAAGGACCAGGGTTGTAATCCTTCGTCTGAACGGAACTTGGTTTCTTCCACCATTTATCGGCAAGATAAAAATACAAGAAATTAGGACCTATAATTAATTATGATTAAGGTAAAGCACGAGTAGTCATGTCATGTCATAACCTTGTACAGGATCAGGACAGGACAAGCGGGACTAGACTCCATCCAATCAATCACGGCCAAGCAAGTACTACGGCTTACTACTTAACTAACTAGGATTATCACAAGCCTAATTACTAACAAGATGCAAGTGAGAAACTCCCAGTCCCAAGCCCTGCAGACTATCAGTTATCCTTCCGCGGGTTGAGAGTATAGGTGGGTACATCGCCCGGGAGACAAATGTACCCTTAGGTGACTTAGAGGGTGCAACACGCGAGGGTGTGCTGGAAATGTGCTCTACTCGTCGGCAAGCTACAAGTCCAATTAAGAGCGCCCAGATAACAAGATTGCCTGTGACTGGAAATTTTCCATGAACTATAGTTTGATCTAGTCATTAGCCTAATCCATATTCAGTATGAATCCCTGACCGTGGGAACCAGGGAGTCACGTCCTAGACATGATGCAAGACAAGACAAGTGGATTGCACAAGCAAGCAAGCAGGAACACCCACGGTGTCAAGTTGATTATACGAGTCAAGTTAGCCGTCGCAACAGCATCAAGTCAAGTCATGTAACAAGTTACAAGTTACAAGTCAAGTCAGGTACAAGTCAAGAGTGCGCCGCCACGGGCCACTATCAAGTTATCAAGATAAATCATGTCAGGGTACTTGTCAGGAGTGCGCCACGACGGGCCACTATCAGGTCAGGTTGGTCATGTCAGGAGTGTACCACTACGGGTCACTGTCGTGTTATGCTAGTTCCTTGTCATACCATGCCATGTACAATAGTCATTCCAAACATATTAAGTAAAATCAAGTTCACGACAAAAAGCGTAAGGATATAAAATGGGCGTAAAATATCTAATAAAATATCAATATACAGGGCTATGGAAGAGCCAAGCTTAGAGAAATAAAACCAAAACTCCAAGAGCCAATGGATTGTGCAAGGGGTCAGGGAGTTGGATTGCGCAGGTGTCAGTTGCGCAGGGTGCCAAGTGCGTAGGGGCACAGGGCGCAGGTGCAGATTGCGCATGAACAGACTGCACAGGAGTGAACTGTACAGGGGTGAATTGCGCAGGACCAGACTGCGCAGTAGTGAACTGCGTAGGGGCGGATTGCGCAGGAGCAGACTGCGCAGGAGTGAAGTGCGCAGGGTGAAGTGCGCAGGAATGGTTGGCGCATGGGGCTGAGCGCAGTTCACCATAGGGCAAGCTGCGCGGTCGGCACTGTGCTAAAGAGCGCAGGCCGAGAGGGGCTGCGCAGTTCAGCACTGCGCTAAAGAGCGCAGGCTGCAGGCTGCTACTCCAGGCCGAGAAGAACACCAAAAAATTCAAATTTTCATATCTTTGTCAAATCAAAGCCAAATCTAGATTTTCAAAGTTCTAACTTGAGTAAAATTGAATTCTCATCCACATGGAAGCATCAAAACCTACAAAATCTCAACTAAAATAGATCAAAACTATGTAAATCCGAAAATAGAGAAACTTAGATCTAGAACAATGGAGACTCCAAATCACAAAAAGCTAATTTCTAAAGTTAATCTCCATGGCCTAATCTAGCTAATGGACAAATAAAAAGTGGTTCTCATGTGGTGGCAAGGTGCACTTGCCTATGGATGTTGGTGAGTTGTGTAGAGGAAGGAAGAAGAAGAAGAAGATGGAGAAGTAAATAAAAAATAAAGAGGAGAGAGAAAAGTTAGGTAGGATTTAATGGAGGTGGGTTGTGTTGTGTTGAGGGTGGAGTGTAGGTTAAAGTGCTCCTCTCATGATAAACCAAACCAAACCAAACCCTCTCCACAATATAAAACCAAGCCAAGTCAAAACCCGTTTCACGAGAAAACCCAAAATCTGCAAATCGAGCCAGAAATACAATTACAGGCCAGAATATGAGAAAATAAAATACAGGTCCATGATACATGCAGGCTTAACCAAAAATACGTATTCAGAATATGGGTGCTACAAAGATAGACATATGAACGTCTTGAATTTGCACATGATTACAATAAGAGTTTATACAATGACTACTTTGAATTATTCACGTGACTGCTTCTACTCCCCCGTACCCCAATCAATACACAAGGATCCAGACAAGTTATGTTATTGTACAATATTTGACATGGGGGCCCATAAACGGATGCACATGAAGGTATACATGGGGGCTCTGTGAACATGAGAGTACATGAATCACAAGAGTGTACATGAATAATGAAAACACAAGAGTACATGATGAAAGTAAAACGCACATGACATAATATATCCGATGCTCCCAAGGGGGATAACATCTCAATATAAAGATCCATATAGTACCAATCCGTGTTAACAACGTGACAGCATCAAGTAAAGTAATCTAAAGAAAGAATATAAATCCTAACAAGTATGAAATAATCAGAGAATGTACTCGCATGATATTCCAAGTATCTGGTAAGTGTAGATGTCCAAACAGAGTAGATGAGTCCTATTTAGAGCAACACATGTCACAACATGTCCAGAATGATAATACTGAAGATTACAATGCATTCTAAATGATTTCTAGGTCATTCTAGACTAAAGTCAACTTTTGGTCAACTCTAGTCAACTACACTAGTCAAACTAGGTCAACAAAGCCATACTAGGTCCAATCCTAGTCTAACAAGTCTCACTAAGCCTAACCAAGCCTAGGTTAGCATTCAAACACAAACACAAGGCCAACTCGAGCATATGTCTATATACATCAACCTAGATATCTCATTCACATACATGAGACACATGAACACAAAACTTTCATAAAACCCTTAGTGTACGGGTAAGGGGGGTGTTCTTGTGTTCAAGTGTATCAGTGTACAACAGGGTTTAACATGTGCAGATAAAGTAGAGTGTAGATATATGTGTGTGGCATAGCAATATGAGTGTGTGCAGGTAAAACAAGTGTGTGCAGACAAATGTGTATGTGAGGGCAGTATATAGCATTGTCAAGTGTCAAGGTATCATAACAGTGTGTCACAGAGTTAGCACAAGGTAATATGTATATCAAACAAGTGAATGTAGCAGTGAGTATAAAGTGTGTCAAAGTAGTGCCAATTGCAAATACCTCAGAAATGAAGAAGGGGTAAATGCGGTGAAGGATAAAGGCATCCAGTAAAGCTCTGATACCATATCAGGTATCAGAGGATGCAATGTGTTTGTGTGTGTTAAAATCAATGCAAGAAGTGTACAAGTGTGTGTTAGTTTTCAGACAACTGAATATATGTACAGACATGTGAAGAGTGTCTCCAGGTGAAGCATTCAGAGCAGTGTATGTTTATAGACAAAAGTGAACAATGTGTAAGTGTCTGAATGAGTGTCAATGTGTATCAGAGCAAATTGAATGTAGTGAGTATCAAAACAAGGTGTGTGTGTGTGTGAAGAGACAATGTAAATTAATGTGACATGTGCAACAATGAGTGATAGTGAGGGGTTTAGGGTGTGACAGTGAGAGTGAAAGAGTGAGAGGGTGTGTGTGTGAGTGTGGACAGTAAGTAGGAGAGTGTGTGTGTGTGTGATTGTGATAGCAGGTGATAGAGGGTGTGTGTGTGTGTTAAGGGTGTGACAGTGATGGGTTTAATGTGTTCATGGCAAAATGAAAAGTGTCAAGGTAAAGTGTAAAGGTGTGTACATGGTGTCAATGTAAAGGGAGGGGAAACCAAAATGTGAAGGGGATGTTCTCAGATTTTTTATTAAAAAACTTAATATCAGGTATTGCATATATTCATATATGGATACAATTTATCATTCTCATATTTTTTATTACATACAAAAGCCCAGACTTAGTTTTCATATTTCATTCTCAGTTAACATTCAATATATATGCATCATGTATATATCCACACTAAAACTGGAAATTCCCAAACATACACAACTGTGATACTCATGTACAGTATGTATATAACATGCAAATTATTTATATTAACAAAATCAATTGATTTAAATATCAAAAAAATCCAAATATACACTCAGTATCAGAGTTTCAGAAAATCGACACAAACAACCAAAATTCGTATTCGAAAATACATTTAAATACAAAATAAAGTATGCCAATATGATGTACAGATGTATACATGTCAAGGGGGTTGATTCTATGTCCAAAACAGTGGACACGAAGTGTCAAATAGCATTCGAACACAAAAACAGGACAATGGTCGAACACTGTCTCGTGCAGCAAGCACACGGGCTCGTGGACACGACACAATGTCCCAACATTTTTGTGCTCATGTATACGTGTTTTCCAGTGATAGGGCTATGTGTTCGACAGCCTATAATAGGTCCAAGTGTCACCGTGTCCCAGAACTGAACCCATGTCAGAGCCAAATTCGAACAGTACACAGTGACAGGTAAAATCAGTACGAGTAGGTTTTTGTGTCCGATATGACACATGAGTCCACGAAACTTGGGGGGCACATTTGCAGACACTGCCCCCACGTGTCCACCAAAGTTTGTGGTGTCTCAAGCTGTGTCGTGTCCGCAATAAGCGTCGGGTAGTAGGACAGCGCACACGCGTGTCGTACAGCGTATCCGTGCCCGTTTTCGACACGAAATCGACACAAATTTGTGCACATTCCTCATAAAAAATGATACAAACCTATAGATCTACAATCCTGTTCAAATAGATTTCAAAAATAACAAAATAAATTTCATTCAAACATTTCATCGAACACTTATGCACACACACGGATACGTGTCCGATACGGACACTAAACTAATTCTAATTCCTACCAAACTTCACCTACAGCTAAGGGACACCTAGATGGAAAGAAATCAGGATTTAGAGGTGATTTGAAGAGATTACCTATAGAGAGCCAATCTCCAAGAAAAAGCCCCAAATTGAGAAGTCTCCTTCCTCAAGCAAAGTCCAAATGAGCTCTCCTCCTTGCAAGCTAGCCTCCTAAAATCTCTACTCCAGATTTATTTCCTAATGCAAAAGATTGGGATCAATTTAGTGGAGGAATGGGGATATTTGATGAAATGGGGAGAAAATTAGGGTTTTCTACAAGGGGTATTCTAAAAGAGGCAAGTGGTCATGAAGAGGGATTATATAGGCTGAAATTAGGTCATTGTTGGTTGTGGTGGCTGTCCAAATGAAGAGCTAGCATTAGAATTCCACATGAATGGGCTTTGGGCCAAGATCATTAGCTAACTAGCTCAACTCCTTAGCCATAAGTCCAAATGAAAACTCTCCTAATCCTTCGATGAAACTTAGCCACACTCAAGTCAACTAAGACCAACTTAAGTTATATTAGGGTCCCACACCATTCTACCATGCTATCTAAGTCACCAAAGTCAAAGTAAACTCTAGGTTAGTCTCTTAAGTCATAACTAGCAAAAGTCAAAAATAAAAACCATCAATCAAATAAATAATAAATAATTCACAAAAATCAAAATGACCAAAATAACCTTGGCCAAAAATGTAGAAATAAATCACCCTAATCACATGGTTAGGTTCTCATGGTCATGGTTAGTCTCTAGGTCAAGTAGTATCTAGGGTTTCACTAGCAAAATACCAAAATTACAAATCACCAATTAAAATAGTTTTAAAAGAATTAAAAATTATCAAAAATCATAACATGATTTAAATATCATTATTAATTGATTAAAAAAATACAAAAGTTCAAAGTTACCCTTATTTAGAAAAGTGGGTGTTACATGAAAATGGAGATGAAGATTTATCTTTTGAGTTTTGAAGCTTTTATTTCAATTTAGAAGTAATATTTGAACTGTAATATGGTTCTGAATATTTGTTGGTCTTAGCGGTCAAACTAAATTTTGTGTTTGAAATATTGTAAGACTAAACTTTTTGCTTGTACTAAGCACCGTTGCATTGCATGGTTCGTAATTTGTTTGGAAAATATAATATGGCTTGAATTTAGAGTAGGTCTGATATTTGTTTGGATTATTGTATTGTGAATTATGTAGGTTCTATATTGAATTACTAACGTGGATTGGGCAGATTACTGTAACGTGGATTATGCAGTTTATTGGACTTGGAATGAAGTATACTTAATTTGATTATAATTTTTTGGTTGAAGCGTTTATTTGATTTGCAGTTGGCCTACACAGATGATTTTGATCTTTTGGTGTATTCCTTTGATTTGCAGATACCCTTCACAGATTTCATGAGTCCTGGGTGCATTCCTAGGATTTACAGATGGCCTCATTACGGATGCATTCTTGTGATCACTAAAACTTTATTTGATTGTAATGTGTTTTGCTTTTTGTAAGTAATCAGTACATCGATGCCATCAGTATGAATTCGATGCCAGTGTAATGCATAATGTAATCCTGTCTGTTCATCCCTTGTTATTGCTGAAGCAAAGTATGTAATGTAAGAAAAATTCTCTTGGATAGTGGGTTAATTATATTCAAACACTCGCAAGTAATTTTGTGCAGTCATATAGTGGAAGCCTGATAAAATAATATTCAGATTTTTTTGAACATGATTTAACATTAAATAAATATACTTTGGTAAATGATATTAAAAATACTTTAAATATTTGGTGAAAAAATATAAGATACTTGAATATTTCCCGTCCTAAATGTACCATACTTTGTTAAAAGCACAGAGAGTGTCCATTCTCCATGTTAAAATCACGTAGAAGGGCCATTCTCCGTGATAAAAGTACGAAGAATAATCATTCTCCATGTTAAAAGAACGGAGAATGGACATTCTCCATTTTAAAATCAAGGAGAATGACCATTCTCCATGTTAGAAGAACAGAGAATGGCTATTCTCTGTGTTAAAAGCGAGGAGAATGGCCATTCTCCGTCCAAAATGTATCATACTTTGTGAACGTAAAAATTCGAATATACTTTGGTAAGTGATATTTTTTTTAAAATACTGTAAATATTAGAAAGATGGTTAATATGACAAAATGTTGAACATTTCTTGTCATAAATGTACCATACTTTGTTAAAAGCACAGAGAGTGGCCATTCTCCGTGTTAAAAGCACGGAGAAGGGTCATTCTCCGTGTTAAAAGCACGGAGAATGACCATTCTCCACGTTAAAAGAACGGAGAATGGCCATTCTCTGTGTTAAAAGCAAGGAGAATGGCCATTCTCCGTGTTAAAAGTAAGGAGAATGTCCATTCTCCATCCAAAATATACCATAGTTTGTTAACGTAAAAATTCGAATATACTTTGGTAAATGATATTTTTTTTAAAAATACTGTAAATATTAGAAAGATGGTTAATATGACAAAATGTCATAATACAAAAAAATATATTCTCTTCGAAAATATTATCATTAGAAAAGTAAAAAATATTTCGTCCGATCAATACAGATTTTTAAAAAAAATATGTGAGCAGATGATCCGCCCGACCTCAGAAGCAGGTTTTCTCAGTTCACCACCACTACCATGACATGTAGCTTTATTAACAAAATATTAAATTATTAGATGAAAAATAAAATTTCTGACAATGGCATGGACAGTAAAATTAGAGCGGCGTCGCTGGTACTTCTCCTTGTTCAAGAAGGTCTCTACGACGTCTGACGCGAACCGGATCGATTTTTCTCGGCGCCGCTGGTACTCCTCGTTGTTCTAGGAGGGCTCGACGACGTTCGACGTGATCCGGGCCGATTCTTATTTCCTTATTTATCTCTGTTTCTCTTTCCACCACCACCACCACCAACACCACCACCAACACCAACACCACCACTACCACGGTCTGTAACCAAAAAAAATTATAGAATTTATACGTTGATGCACAAAATATTAAATTGGATGGATGAAAGAGAGAGTAAATATGAGTTAATTTAGGGTGTTCATTGAAAAAATAAAAGTGAAGAATGACCTGCTAAAGTAAGTTACCAAGAGGTCAAAAGTCAAAATCTGCATTAAATGATATTTCTACTCTATTATTCAATCTGAACGATTGGATCAACATCCAATGGTCCAGATTTGGGATGTATCGATACATCCTTTTACAGGAGATGTATGGTATATATGTATAGAGAAAGAGAGTGAGAGAGGGAGATAGAGATAGAGAGAATAAGGGAGGTGAGGTGGCTATATGTCACCTCCATGCTATTATCATACACTTGCACACTTTTCGGTGCATGATGATAGCATAGAAGGGTGACACATAGCCACCACCCAAATAGTGACACTTCACCTCCCTTATTCTCTCTCTCTCTCTCTCTTTATATAATGGATGGTATATATATATATATATATATATATATATATATATATATATATATATATATGGACAAAAGAAGCTTTATTGAAGTAATAGGCGCAAAATGTTGAAGCCTATACAAGTGAGCACGCTCGACGCGACAAGGGCAAAATACAAGAAAGAAACTGTACAGATCGTGCAAAAAAGAGGACCGGTTCTCGACGACAGCGGACGGCACGAGAACCTTTGATTAAGCAAGGGCCTCCCAGAAAGTGTTCGGGATGTGCGCGCATCATCTTTTATGAATTTGTCTGATGACCTCTCTGTACAATTGAGAAGGGTGGAGTTGACGACCTTTGTATCTGAATTTGTTCCTGTTCTTCCATAAGACCTAGATACCGGAGGCTACAACGATCTGATGTCCGTGGGAGCAGCCCCAACTTGTCAGGAGATTGTAGAATCTTTCAGTCGGGGGGATGAGACTCAGTCTATTGTGAAGATTGGACCAGATCTTAGTCGACAGCTCACCAGAAAGGAGGACGTGATCTACCTATTCCGAAGAGTGCTCCACGTAGCAGTGGCATCTGGATGCGAGGCTAAATCCGAAAGATCTTATAGAGTCGTCCGTTGGAAGCTTCCGACATAATGTGCGCCAGATAAAGATGGACCATTTTGTTACAATGCAAGAGTGCCAAAACTTAGTGTACGTGGTGTTCGGTACACCGTCGCGTCTAACAACTATTATGGCGAAAGCCAGCATAAAATTCTTGCTTAGGTTAGGGGACCATCTCCACGTGTCAGGTGTGTCAGTGACCCAAAGGTTAGCAGTAAGTAGACCGTCAGCCGCGGGCTAGCCAAGCCAATTACTGACCCTCTCCAAATTCCATCCATAACTTTCTTCCAAAAGATCCCTAATCTCGTATCCATTTGGAGTACGAATGTTGGGCTGGATGGTGTCTGCACTAAGCTACCGTTTTTGACAGGCCGATGATCGCCCATCGCCTAACATAAGCCGGATTAAAGGTTCTGCGAGGATGCATCCCCGAATTAATCGACGTCGCGACGCTGAAGATCTGTTGTTGGTGACCGCCTCCGTCAGATGAGAGAATCTGGAGTATCTGGATCTCATAAACCTCGTCCACAATGAGGTCTCCATTTGCAGCTTCCACTACTGCTTCATGGAACATGCGTCCACGATGTGAGCTAGTCTGCTGAAGCCCAGACCTCCTTCTTCAGTGGGTCTAGCCAAGGTATCCCAGCTGGCCCAGTGGGGTTTGTCGTTACCATCGCTATGTCCCCAGAAGAACTTGGCAAATAGGGCTTCGAGAGAGTGGAGGACCTTCTTGGAAGGGAAGCAGACATCGAGGGTGTCACGCCCCTCTTCCGTAGGAGCGATCGTCCTCACTAAGGCGTGATGCCGCACGAGCCTAGATTTGCTCTCGTGCAAGGCAGTTTCATAACGATCGATTACATCGACGATGACGGGGTCGTCGCACAGAAGTCCCAAGCAGAAATATTGAATATACAGCAGAATTTAAAATCAAAACACAAGTTATTCAAAAGAACGCTTTATTGATATTGAACAATCAGGCTACAATAGGCGCAAGCCATTATTATAAGTCTCTCGTGCTCACTTTTCTCTCATTACAAGTCACTCTGCTCTCTCTCATCTCTCGATTACAATGCTTGAGCCAGCGGAAGCTTCGGAAGGCGATGTCCATACATTACGTCCTGTATAAGTCTTGATCCAGGCGGCCGCACGCTTTGAATCGCCAAGGAACTCCGTGCCTCGATGCATCCAAGTAAGCTTCGTGCCACGAGCTTCTACCTGTGCCTGTACATGTAAAGTATGTGGGTGTCAGTACTCAACTATACTGGTCGAGTGAGCTCCTCGCCCACCCATACAAAATCGACACATTTGATTTACTTTTGTGCAACATAGTCTTTTCTTATCGATTGCCTTTCTAGTCTTGCCTTAGAATCAGTTTTATGACGGACGCCTTGGCATACTTGGTGTCTGAGGACCATCCCGTGCTTGCACAACGACGCTAACTCATACTTTGCCTTAGACCCTTCACGTGCCAATAATGTTAGCCTATCAAGTTGTGCTTGCCTTACGGCCATAATCAGAGACGCAACAATTCGATAGACTCCATTCCCTTGCCTCTAGACCTTTCTCATGCTCGCTTGCAATGTCAACACACTGACTCATACTTGTCTTTCGTGCCAAACTCTGGGACATAACGACTCGGTCGTGCCATGAACTCGATTCGTGCTTCAATATCTCTGAGGCAGTGCCTCCTCGCTTAATCTTTCCTATACTTGTGTTGTGACAACGCGGTCGTGCCTCATATTTCAAGGTCGTACCCAGCAACTCAACGGGACTACACCCAACTTGCCCTACGGTCCTTTTTGACTTAACTCGCAATAGCCCAAGTCTAACCAATGCAACTCTATGCCAACGACTTAACACTCGATACCACATCTCGTGCCGAAGCACGCCGTCTTCGTTGTAGCCAAATCTTAGGCCCAAACATTGTGTCTTCTAACTGCATACACGTTCAACTCAACTCAGTCCAAAGGCACACACGCGGATTGTCGCCCGTGCCGACACATCTATATGAATGGTCACTAGCATTAACTAGCCATCGTGGATATAGCCTGGCATTCGGGACCCTTGCACCGTAGGTGGCGGTCCCCGATGTAATTTGCCGACTTACCGATTGGCTATTATCCATCTCGGCTATACCCTGTTTCCACCTAGGCCGAGTCGGTCCCTTGGCCTTGGGTTCCCGCTCGAAGAAACATTGTCCTTGTCGACAAGTTGTCCATTACCACGCGCCTACGCTAACTTCTAGACTTAACGTAATTGCATGGTCTCATCATCATCACTTAGTTCCTTTGCTTTGCTTCTTCCACTTTTCATACTTCTTTTGCAGAGCCCAAACCAGGGTTGCCTCGGCGACTGAACCACAGTCCCGACATATTTTCTTTCGGCGACTAACCATCGCTTAGACTTAACATTCTTTTAGCTCAGGGAATGGCTACCGTATAGCCTACCCATTTTACTTGAACATAACGTGTTTCCTTAAGTATCGACAGACCGTGGCTAACTTTCTACTGAACCAACCGTGGCTCGTGTCTTAAACTGACTCATGTTCTACGCAATGCTATCGCCCAAGTCATATCTCATATTACGGGCCTTGGGATCGTGGGACTATTTAACTTGACAACCGCAGAATGAGCGGGACAACACTTTAAATGACTTAGGTCGACCGGCATAACTTTGCCTAACTTACTCAAGCCTACAACATAACCCGAGGGATGAGCAAAGGCTATGCCAAGCCCTGCGTAGTGGAAGTGTGCATGCTTTATCGAGCATTTATGCGGGCGACACCTATGACTTAGGCAAGTTCATAGTTTTGTGTCGAAGACCAACTTTCCTTCTCCCAAGCCACGGGACGAAGGACCGAGTGTCATTTTCAAAGCATGTCGTGTACCAACTCTAAGCCGACCGTTGGACCTTTTTCCATGTTCTAACTCATTTTGACCCGTCGGGATTATTTCCTTAGCTATGTGGATTCGTCTCTTTTATTATTTAGCCTACTTGTGTAAGTTGAAAACATACGATTTATTATGTGAAGGCAAAGATGAGGCAAGTTTACCGAAACTACCCCACCTGAGCGAGCGGTCGCCTTGACCGAGCGATGTCTCCGAGTAGCCGTTACAATGCTAAGTCCGAACGCCATCGGCGTTCCTATTCCTCCGATTGACCGAGCGGTATGGGGCACTACATCATACACCACTCAGAAAAAGTTTCGCCCTCGAAACTAACTGAGCACACTTATCGACTTATCACTTTACTCAACATTCAAGAACTCTCGCACACACTACGCCTATGCGTTTCCCAAATCCGAGACACGCTCGTGCTACCCTTAATCTTTTCTCCAAAACTCATGATCTCAAACTCCTCGAAACTTTTCCGTTCCTCAAGTCTCACTTGATTCAACATATCATTTAGTTGGATCATGCACATATTTTAGGCGTCCCCAAAATACATGTTTTTCAGCCAAGCCTCGTGATAGAGAATCTACCCTCACCACTCGAGTCGGATCGTGCACATATTCGGACGTCCCTGATATACGTGCTTGTCAACCGAGACTCGCGAGTGGTGCCCCCACAATTTCCTATCGTTTCGCACTCGAACGTCCGTCTAACCGCTAGGCTATGTCTTTTCGTCAGTACTGGAATCATAGTTCCCAAACAACGATATCAACACCGACCCCATCCTAAGGTCAAACCAAATTGATAGTATGGGGCTTTCTACCCACGTTCGTATCACCGGCTTTCTACCCACATTCGTATCACCCCGATTTCTAAACATCGAGCACCAATTTCCTACTCACATCCCAATAATCGTCGTACGGGGTCCGAGTCGTTCAGCAAAGCCATCCTACGATAATTCACATTCAACCAATTCCTTGACGTATCGATATCACTCGTTCATCAAGCCATTTCGTACAGTCTATCTCTTCGAACACGTTCGACATAATCCGCCTATCAATCTCCAAGTCAAGCACGCTACGACAGAATTCATCGCTAAACCACAATTTCACATTCCATACTTCCGAAGTCATCTATTCTAATTTACGTAATTGATCACAAGGTCATCTGACTTAACAATATGTTGCACTCCGATCTCACGCGAGTCAGATTATCCACGGTGGGCACGAATTACCATGCACGCTCCCGCGAGATAATCATTCTCATCGGGACGTAACTCTTGTTTTGTGTCTAGACTAATTTATTCTCGATGCGCGAATTGGACCTACTTAATCCTCAAGTTTCATTTATTTATCAATCATAAGTCCTACAAATCCTCGAGTTCACCTTCGCATCAAGCCAACAAGTTGAGACAATCAAAGTTGTCGCATCCTAATTTTTCCAGTTCGATCATTCCTGCGACATGAATCACCATGTCAGCGCTCACAAGAAACGATCGCCCAAAATCCGACGCAACGCATGTGCGAGGCTAGAGTTGCGCTCGCGTAAGACAAGATCGTCGACGTTGTGGTTATCCGCGTAACCATCAAAACAAGATAACTTTCATCCAACATTCCCTTCAATCAAAATTCTAAGTATTGCATCCAACCGAACAATAACACTTGCACGATCGTCATTCGCCGAGTCAGAGTCCCCCCGAGTTATCGCATATCGATCTTTGATACGCCTCAATACCATCGACGATATGTGTAACCTGACGATCTTCCTTTGCTACCAAATTTTGAGTCGTGCGAGCGATGCTATCGTCCGACTGGATAATCTCCTCGACATTCAAATTTAAATTCGATCATTATCCCTCGAATCATTCACAACATCAATTTCCTCAAGCCCGAATTCACGTATCATTCACCCGTCCATCTTAAATCATCGACCAACGTATTTCCTCAATTCACATCATTCCTTGCAAACTCAAATCATCGAGCAACATTTATTCCAATCCTCAGAGTCATTTCGTAACTTCAAAATCAAACCTTTCATGCACGCAATCCTTCCATTGTGCCAACTTTTTTCTATACGATCTGCATCAAATTCCTCGATTAAGTCATCTATTTGTACACCCTAACTTTTTTTTGATTTGATTTCACCTACTCAATCGTTTTCGCATTTCATACTCGCACAATCCTGAATCCCGTTCACGTTCCGTGCGCGTCAATTTCTAGGTCGTTCAAACCAACTCGCCCAAATCCTCAAGATTATAACTTGCTCAACGACACTAAATCTAAGGCTATGCATAACGCGACGCTTGCTATAAACTCAACGATACCCCGAATCCTCAATCGATCGATCGACATTCCTGAGGCTATCGCATACACTACTCAGGAATAAAGTCATTCAACAAATCCTCGAAACTATCATTTGAATAAAAATCGACTTTTTCGAATCCCGTTCGAACCATTCCTCTACTTCCAAGCACGCTCATCTATATCGCATCGACGTTATCGTCGCTCGATAGCACCCCTATCGATAGTCATCCCATTTACTCAGTCAAGACTAACTCATTCTTGCTCGAAACATTACGAATCCCGTACTTGACTTTGTTAAGGTCGACACAATCCTTGGTGTATATGCCCAGCACGACTTAGCCAATCGTGCTTACGCAACCCATCTTTTGTTTCTTGTCAAAAACTATTTCTCCTATATTTTGCAAATTATTTAGACTTATTGTATGGACATCCCGTAAGACAATTGAGAGAGAGCGCACCAACGATAGCACTTGCGGAAGCAACATTAAGAGTTCACGGAAACATCGGAGTTAAAAAATTCAATCGACAGTCCAAGGACGTAAAGCCGTGCTCTGATACCATTATGTCACGCCCCGCTCCCGTAGGAGCGATCGTCCTCGCTAAGGCGTGATGCCGCACGAGCCTAGATTTGCTATCGTGCAAGGCAGTTTCATAACGACCGATTACATCGGCGGCGACGGGGTCGTCGCACAGAAGTCCCAAGCAAAAATATTGAACATGCAGCAGAATTTAAAATCAAAACACAAGTTATTCAAAAGAACTCTTTATTGATATTGAATAATCAGGTTACAATAGGCGCAAGCCATGATTACAAGTCTCTCGTACTCACTTTTCTCTCATTACAAGTCACTCTCCTCTCTCTCATCTCTCGATTACAATGCTTGAGCCAGTAGAAGCTTCGGAAGGCATTGTCCATACATTATGTCCTGTATAAGTCTTGATCCATGCGGCCGCACACTTCGAATCGCCAAAGAACTCCGTGCCTCCACACATCCAAGCAAGCTCCGCGCCACAATCTTCTACCTGTGCCTGCACATATAAACTATGTGGGTGTTAGTACTCAACTGTACTGGTGGAGTGAGCTCCTCACCCACCTATACAAAACTGACACGTTTGATTTAATTTTGTGCAACATAGTCTTTTCTTATCGATTGTCTTTCTAGTCTTATCTTAGGATCAGTTTTATGACGGACGCCTTGGCATACTTGGTGTCTGAGGACCATCCCGTGCTTGCACAACGATGTTAACTCATACTTTGCCTTAGACCCTTCTCGTGCCAATAACGTTAGCCTATCAAGTCGTGCTTGCCTTACGGCCATAATCAGAGATGCAACTACACGATAGACTCCATTCCCTTGCCTTTAGACCTTTCTCGTGCTCGCTTGCAATGTCAACACACCGACTCATACTTGTCTTTCGTGCCAAACTCTGAGACGTAATGACTCGGTCGTGCCATGAACTCGATTCGTGCTTCAATATCTCTGAGGCAGTGCCTCCTCGCTTAATCTTTCCTATACTTGTGTTGTGACAACGCGGTCGTGACTCATATTTCAAGGTCGTGTCCAGCAACTCAACGGGACTACACCCAACTTGCCCTACTGCCCTTTTTGACTTAACTCGCAATAGCCCATGTCTAACCAATGCAACTCTATGCCAACGACTTAACACTCGACGCCATATCTCGTGTCGAAGCACGTCGCCTTCGTTGTAGCCAAATCTTAGGCCCAAACATTGTGTCTTCTAACTGCATACACATTAAACTCAACTCAGTCCAAAGGCACACACGCGGATTGTCGCCCGTGCCGACACATCTATATGAATGGTCACTGGCATTAACAAGCCATCATGGACATAGCCTGGCAATCGGGACCCTTGCACCGCAGGTGGCGATCCCCGATGCAAGTCCCCAAACTACCGATTGCCTATTACCCAGCTCGGCTATACCCTGTTTCCTCCTAGGCCGAGTCGGTCCCTTGGCCCTGGGTTGTCGCTCGAAGAAACATCGCCCTTGTCGACAAGTTGTCCATGACCACGCGCCTACGATAACTTCTAGACTTATTGTAATTGCATGGTCTCATCATCATCACTTAGTTCCTTTCCTTTGCTTCTTCCAGTTTTCATACTTCTTTTGCAGAGCCCAAACCAGGGATGCCTCGACGACTGAACCACAGTCCCGACATATTTTCTCTCGGCGACTAACCATCGCTTAGACTTAACATTGTTTTAACTCAGGGAACGGCTATCGCATAGCCTACCCATTTTACTTGAACATAACGTATTTTCTTAAGTATCGACAGACCGTGGCTAACTTTCTTCTGAACCAACCGTGGCTCGTGCCTTAAACTGACTCATGTTCTACGCAACGCTATCTCCCAAGTCATACCTCATATGACGGGCCTTGGGATCGTGGGACTATTTAACTTGACAACCGCAGAATGAGCGGGACAGTACTTTAAATGACTTAGGTCGACCGGCATAACTTTTCCTAACTTACTCAAGCCTACAACTTAACCCGAGGGACGAGCAAAGGCTATGCCAAGCCCTGCGCAGTGGAAGCGTGCATGCTTTATCGAGCATTTACGCGGGCGACGCCTATGACTTAGGCAAGTTCATAGTTTTGTGTCGAAGACCAACTTTCCTTCTCCCAGGCCACGAGACGAAGGACCGAGTGTCATTTTTAAAGCACGTCGTGTACCAACTCTAAGCCGACCGTTTTACCTTTTTCCAAGTTCTAACTCATTTTGACCCGTCGGGATTATTCCCTTAGCTATGTGGATTCGTCTCTTTTATTATTTAGCCTACTTGTGTAAGTTGAAAACATGCAATTTATTATGTGAAGGCAAAGATGAGGCAAGTTTACCGAAACTACCCCACCTGAGCGAGCGGTCGCCTTGACCGAGCGATGTCTCCGAGTAGCCGTTGCAAGGCTAAGTCCGAACGCTATCGGCGTTTCTATTCCTCCGATTGACCGAGCGGGATGGGGCACTACATCATACACCACTCAGAAAAAGTTTCGCCCTCGAAACTAACTGAGCACACTTATCGACTTATCACTTTACTCAACATTCAAGAACTCTCGCACACACTACGCCTATGCGTTTTCCAAATCCGAGCCACGCTCGTGCTACCCTTAATCTTTTCTCCAAAACTCATGATCTCAAACTCCTCGACACTTTTCCGTTCCTCAAGTCTCACTTGATTCAACATATCATTTAGTTGGATCGTGCACATATTTTAGGCGTCCCCAAAATATATGTATTTCAGCCAAGCCTCGTGATAGAGAATCTGCCCTCACCACTCGAGTCGGATCGTGCACATATTCGGGCGTCCCTGATATACGTGCATGTCAACCGAGACTCGCGAGTGGCGCCCCCCACAAATTCCTATCGCTTCGCACTCGGACGTCCGCCTAACCGCTAGGCTATGTCTTTTCGTCAGTACTGGAATCATAGTTCCCAAACAACGATATCAACACCGACCCCATCCTAAAGTCAAACCAAATTGTTAGTATGGGGCTTTCTACCCACGTTCAAATTACTCCGATTTCTAAACATCGAGCACCGATTTTCTACTCACATCCCAATAATCGTTGTACGGGGTCCGAGTCGTTCAGCAAAGCCATCCTACGATAATTCACATTCAACCAATTCCTGGACGTATCGATATCACTCGTTTATCAAGCCATTTCGTACAGTCTATCTCTTCGAACACGTTCGACATAATCCGCCTATCAATCTTCAAGTCAAGCACGCTACGACATAATTCATCGCTAAACCACAATTTCACATTCCATACTTCCGAAGTCATCTATTCTAATTCACGTAATTGATCACAAGGTCGTCTGACTTAACAATATGTTGCGCTCCGATCTCACGCGAGTCAGATTATCCACGGTGGGCATGAATCACCATGCACGCTCCCGCGAGATAATCATTCTCATCGGGACGAAACTCTTGTTTTGTGTCTAGACTAATTTATTCTCGATGCGCGTATTGGACCTACTCAATCCTCAAGTTTTATTCATTTATCAATCATAAGTCCTACAATTCCTCGAGTTCACCTTCGCATCAAGCCAACAAGTCGAGACAATCAAAGTTGTCGCATCCTGATTTTCCCAGTTCGATCATTCCTGCGACATGAATCACCATGTCAGCGCTCACAAGAAACGATCGCCCCAAATCTGACGCAACGCATGTGCGAGGCTAGAGTTACGCTCGCGCAAGACAAGATCGTCGACGTTGTGGTTATCCGCGTAACCATCAAAATAAGATAACTTTCATCCAACATTCTCTTCAATCAAAATTCTAATTATTGCATCCAACCGAACAATAACACTTGCACGATCTTCATTCGCCGAATCAGAGTCCCTCCGAGTTATCGCATATCGATCTTTGATATGCCTCAATACCATCGACGATATACGTAACCTGACGATCTTCCTTTGCTACCAAATTTCGAGTCGTGCGAACGATGCTATCGTCCGACTGGATAATCTGCTCGACATTTAAATTTAAATTCGATCATTGTCCCTCGAATCATTCACAACATCAATTTTCTCAAGCCTGAATTCACGTATCGTTCACCCGTCCATCTTAAATCATCGACCAACGTATTTCCTCAATTCACATCATTCCTTGCAAACTTAAATCATCGAGCAACATTTATTCCAATCCTCAGAGTCATTTCGTAACTTCAAAATCAAACCTTTTATGCACGCAGTCCTTCCGTTGTGCTAAATTATTGTATACGATCTGCATCAAATTCCTCGATTAAGTCATCTATTTGTACACCCTAACTTTTTTTTGATTTGATTTCACCTACTCAATCGTTTTCGTATTTCATACTCGCGCAATCCTCAATCCCGTGCACGTTCCGTGCGCGTCAATTTCTAGGTCGTTCAAACCAACTCGCCCAAATCCTCAAGATTACAACTTGCTCAACGACACTCAATCTAAGGCTCTGCATAACATGACGCTTGCTATAAACTCAACGACACCCCGAATCCTCAATCGATCGATCGACATTCCTGAGGCTATCGCATACACTACTCAGGAATAAAGTCATTCAACAAATCCTCAAAACTATCATTTGAATAAAAATCGACTTCTTCGAATCCCGTTCGAACCATTCCTCTACTTCTAAGCACGCTCATCTATATCGCATCGACGTTATCGTCGCTCGATAGCACCCCTATCGATAGTCATCCCATTTACTCAGTCAAGACTAACTCATTCTTTCTCGAAACGTTACGAATCCCGCACTTGACTTTGCTAAGGTCGACACAATCCTTAGTGTATATGTCTAGCCCGACTTAGCCAACCGTGCTTACGCAACCCATCTTTTGTTTCTTGTCAAAAACTGTTTCTTCTATGTTTTGTAAATTATTTAGACTTATTGTGTGGACATCCCGTAGGACAATTGAGAGAGAGCGCACCAACGATAACACTTGCGGAAGCAACATTAAGAGTTCGCGAAAACATCGGAGTTAAAAAATTAAATCGACAGTCCAAGGACGTAAAGCCGTGCTCTGATACCATTATGTCACGCCCCGCTCCCGTAGGAGCGATCGTCCTCGCTAAGGAGTGATGCCGCACGAGCCTAGATTTTCTATCGTGCAAGGTAGTTTCATAACGACCGATTACATCGGCGGCGACGGGGTCGTCGCACAGAAGTCCCAAGCAAAAATATTGAACATGCAGCGGAATTTAAAATCAAAACACAAGTTATTCAAAAGAACTCTTTATTGGTATTGAACAATCAGGTTACAATAGGCACAAGCCATGATTACAAGTCTCTCGTGCTCATTTTTCTCTCATTACAAGTCACTCTCCTCTATCTCATCTCTCTATTATAATGCTTGAGCCAGCGGAAGCATCGGAAGGCGATGTCCATACATTATGTCCTGTATAAGTCTTGATCCATGTGGCCGCAAGCTTTAAATCGCCAAAAAACTCCGTGCCTCGACGCATCCAAGCAAGCTCTGCGCCACGAGCTTCTACCTATGCCTGCACATGTAAACTATGTGGGTGTCAGTACTCAACTGTACTGGTGGAGTGAGCTCCTCGCCCACCTATACAAAACTGACACGTTTGATTTAATTTTGTGCAACATAGTCTTTTCTTTTCGATTGTCTTTCTAGTCTTGCCTTAGGATCAGTTTTATGATGGACGCCTTGGCATACTTGGTGTCTGAGGACCATCCCGTGCTTGCACAACGATGTTAACTCATACTTTGCCTTAGACCCTTCTCGTGCCAATAACGTTAGCCTATCAAGTCGTGCTTGTCTTACGGCTATAATCAGAGACGCAACTACACGATAGACTCCATTCCCTTGCCTTTAGACCTTTCTCGTGCTCGCTTGCAATGTCAACACACCGACTCATACTTGTCTTTCGTGCCAAACTCTGAGACGTAACGACTCTGTCGTGCCATGAACTCGATTCGTGCTTTAATATCTCTGAGGCAGCGCCTCCTCGCTTAATCTTTCCTATACTTGTGTTGTAACAACACGGTCGTGACTCATATTTCAAGGTCGTGCCCAACAACTCAACGGGACTACACCCAACTTGCCCTACTGCCCTTTTTGACTTAACTCGCAATAGCTTATGTCTAACCAATGCAACTCTATGCCAAAGACTTAACACCCGACGCCATATCTCGTGTCGAAGTACGCCGCCTTCGTTGTAGCCAAATCTTAGGCCCAAACATTGTGTCTTCTAACTGCATACACATTCAACTCAACTCAGTCCAAAGGCACACACGCGGATTGCCGCCCGTGCCGACACATCTATATGAATGGTCACTGGCATTAACTAGCCATCGTGGACATAGCCTGGCATTCGGGACCCTTGCAGCGCAGGTGGCGATCCCCGATGCAAGTCCCCGACCTATCGATTGCCTATTACCCAGCTCGGCTATACCCCGTTTCTTCCTAGGCCGAGTCGGTCCCTTGGCCCTGGGTTGCCGCTCGAAGAAACATCGCCCTTGTCGACAAGTTGTCCATGACCACGCGCCTATGCTAACTTCTAGACTTAACGTAATTGCATGGTCACATCATCATCACTTAGTTCCTTTGCTTTGCTTCTTCTATTTTTCATACTTCTTTTGCAGAGCCCAAACCAGGGTTGCCTCGGCAACTGAACCACAGTTCCGATATATTTTCTCTCGGCGTCTAACCATCGCTTAGACTTAACATTCTTTTAACTCAGGGAATGGCTACTGCATAGCCTACCCATTTTACTTGAACATAACGTGTTTCCTTAAGTATCGACAGACTGTGGCTAACTTTCCACTGAACCAACCGTGGCTCGTGCCTTAATCCGACTCATGTTCTACGCAATGCTATTGTCCAAGTCATACCTCATATGACAGGCCTTGGGATCGTGGGACTATTTAACTTGACAATCGCAAAATGAGCGGGACAACACATTAAATGACTTAGGTCGACCGCCATAACTTTGCCTAACTTACTCTAGCCTACAACTTAACCCGTGGGACGAGCAAAGGCTATGCCAAGCCTTGCGTAGTGGAAGCGTGCATGCTTTATCAAACATTTACACGGGCGACGCCTATGACTTAGGCAAGTTCATAGTTTTGTGTCGAAGACCAATTTTTCTTCTCCCAAGCCACGGGACGAAGGGCTGAGTGTCATTTTCAAAGCACGTCATGCACCAACTCTAAGCCGACCGGTGGACCTTTTTCCATGTTCTAACTCATTTCGACCCGTCGAGATTATTCCCTTAGCTATGTGGATTCGTCTCTTTTATTATTTAGCCTACTTGTGCAAGTTGAAAACATACGATTTATTATGTGAAGGCAAAGATGAGGCAAGTTCACCGAAACTACCCCACCTGAGCGAGCGGTCGCCTTGATCAAGCGATGTCTCCGAGTAGCCGTTGCAAGGCTAAGTCCGAACGTCGTCGGCGTTCCTATTCCTCCGATTGACCGAGCGGGACGGGGCACTATATAGGGTGAATAACGAGATAGAAGAAAGAACATGTTGATAAGAATCATTTTCCCCAGGGGAGAGTGGCGTTGTGCCATCCCGCGATCAGTTTGCGGATCTTGTCTACAAGGTGCTCATATATGACCGAGTTCGTCTTCCCGTACACTAGTGGGCAGCCCAGGTACAGGAAAGGCGGGTAGGCCGTGGCGAACGAGGTCATGTTGGAGAGCTCCGTAGAATAAGATCTGTCGTTTTGTGATAGGTGTAGATGACGCTCTTGTTGTTATTGACTCGCTATCCGGAGCATCTGGTGTAACGTTCGAATGTACTGAGCACCACCTCGATAAATCTGACGTCTCTAGAAGAGTAGATGAGGACGTCAACCGCGCACACCAGGTGAGTGATAAGCGGGCAGCCATTGGTGGTATGAAAGTGGTGGAAACCGGGCAATCTGGGCATGCTATTGAGGCTTCTGCTGAGGGTTTCTGTCGCAATGAAAAATGGTAGAGGATAGTGGGTCCCCTTGTCTAACCCCACGGGTGGATCGGAAGAACCCAGCGGCCTAGCCATTGTTGACGGTGGAAAACCAAGCATTGTTAATGGATCTGAAAATGATGTCAATGCAGGGTTCGGAAAATTCGAAAACCCTCAGGACCCAGATCATGAATTGCCACTCCATGCGGTCGTAGGCCGTCTCCATGTCCAGTTTGATGGCAACGTTCCCTCCTCTGGACGAGAAATTTATATATGTGATCATCTTTTGAGCGAGGAGGATGTTGTCAGTGATGTTCCGGCCTTTAACAAACCTGCTTTGTTCATCGGAGATGATCTTGGAGTGGAGGTTGGACATCCGGTTGGCGACTATCTTCGATATGATCTTGTTGGTGAAAGTGCATAAGCTGATAGGACGGAAGTCTTTGAAGGTTTTCGGGTTGTCTTTCATAGGAATGAGGATGATGTTGGCGCAAGTGATGGACTTGGGGTATCTTGCCCCTTGAAAAAATGTGATGGTGGCCTCCAGTAATTCGGATTTTAAGGTATCCCAACAGTTTTTAAAGAAGACGCCGTTGAAACCATCAGGCCCCGGAGCACTGTGTTCATTGATGGACCAGACCGCCTCCTTGACTTCCTCCGAAGGAGTAGCCAGCAGGTCTCGTTCTCGCTGTCACTGATGAGGGATGGGATCTCGGACAGGAGCGCTGCGTCTTTCACGGCCGGCTATTTAGTAAAAGTTTATGGTAGAAGTTTTCCGCAGCCGCCTGAATGTCACCTTGATCCTCTAGAAGGGCGCCATTGTCCTCATATATCCGATGTAATTTTAATTTGTTTCTGCGGCCTTTAACACAAGCGTGAAAGAAACCGGTATTTCGGTCTCCCTCGATGTCCCAGGTCAATCTGGATTTTTGTCTCCAGAATTCCATTTCCACTTTAAGCTTGGATTTGAGTAGAGCTCTGGCAAGGTTGAGCACGGCACGGGCTTTCGGGAACTGTTGATGGCGAACTCATCCTCGGTACGAGTGATGTCGTCCTCGGCAACTTGATAGCCTGGAAGATGTCACCAAAGGCGTGATAGATCTAGGACACTAATGCCTTACGAGTGGCTTTCAGTTTGGCCGCCAACCTCACCAAAGGCTTGGGGTTCGAGACAGAGTTCCAAGCGTCTTTAATGACGTTCTGGAATTGTGGATGATGTCGCCAGAAGTCGAGGAAGCGGAAGGCTTTTTAGTGCTGGTGTGGTTGTCGCCGATCCTGATGAGCAGGGGGTGTGATCCGATTCCGTGGAGTTTAAGTGAGAGAGGTGGATGATGAGGCCCATGTCGGACCACCCGTCGTTGACCATCGCTCGATCCAAACTGGAGTATTGTCGATGGTGGCCCTCATGCATGTTGTACCAGGTGAAGGCACTTCCATGGAAGGGGATGGGGGTTAGGTTGCCGTAGAAGATGAAGTTCTTGAAATCATCCATCGTCGGCTGGAGGGACGGTCGCCCCCCTGATTTCTTCTCTCTACAGGACACTGTTTTGAAGTCTCTAATGCAGAGCCACGGGTTACCAGGATAAGTTGAGGTGGCTTCAAGCAAGTCATCCCATAGCAGGCGACGTTCTGGGATGTCACAGCTCCCATGGACTGCGGATAGGATGGAGCGGGACTTGAGGTCGGATACTCGACCCAACAAGAAAGAGCCTCAGGCGAATCTTTTATGATTCCAAATTGAATTTCGGTGCAAGGAAAATCCAAATGTCGTTGCATCCTGAGATGGCGTGGGGGAATCCTAGCTTGAGTTGAGTGGCTTTGATTCTTCTTTGGGCAATTTTTGGTTTAATAATGATTAAGAGGTCGATACGGTTGGTTTTCTTGAGGCTGAGGATTCTATTCAGCGTCGGTTTGTTCCCAAGCCCTCTGACGTTCCAGGAGATGAGGTTAAGCATTGGATGAGGAAGTGGGAGGAGGGGGGTTAAGATTCAAGGCGGACATAGTTCTCATGGTCGTCTACTACTTCTGTTTGTTTTTGTTCTTGTTCTTTTTGGAGAAGGTTTTTTTGGTGGGAGAGATAGTGGATCCGTTGCCCCTTGCCGCTGGAGGTCCAGTTACTGGTCTCTGGCCAGGTTGGCTCAAGAAGAAGATCTTCCAGGGCGAATAGGGGGTTGCCGCGGTCTAAGAAACCCGCTTCCTTGGCTTGCCTGAATCTGTCGTTGAAAGCGGGATCGAAGTCCTTCATCGGAGCCTAATGGGTGACCACTATCCGGAGGGTCCCTTTCTTGGGCTATCCAGAACCTGCCGGTTAAGGGGGGTAAAGGCTTGGTTGCACGGCTATTTTTTAAGAGGGGGACTTGAGAGGCCTAGCGCCTGTCGAGGGAATTATCGTCTCGGGAGCGGAGCTGGTTGGTGTAGTGAGAAGGAGACAAGGGTGAGGATCCTCATCCGGGCGAAGCTCCATCACGTCTTCTCCAGGCTGGTGCAGGCGGTAGATGGTGAGAGGGGGGTGATACTCCTCAGAGGGGGGGATAATAGACTCAGAAAGGTTGTGGGTGGAGATGATGGATGGCGCGGTATAGACGCTATTAATGTCTGGGTGGAGGGGTGAGGGGAGGTCAGTCGCTCAGCTGGGCTGCTGGCCTCAGAGGGTCTGTCCAGGCAAATGCACCGATGGCGTGCGTGGCGAGTTCTCTGGGGTTATCAGGGGTTATCAGGGGTGCTGTTAGAAGAGGTACAAGTGAGAAGGTCAAAGGAGTTGTTGAGGGAGATAGCGATGGTATGAATGGAACGATGGCGGAACTAGTCTCGTTGGTCGGGAGGGAGGACAGCAATAGGGCGATCTCTTCCATCCGAAGGGGAGGATTATAGGACTCGTTCAGATTCCCAAATTTAGGGTCGCGATGAGCAGCCTGCGCACACAGGTTGCACGAGCTGGGCTTTTTAAGCTCCGGGTGGGTCCTGTAACAGTGCTACTCGGAGTGGCCGCTCATCTGGAAGTGTTTGCGGAATCTGATGTTGTTATCGTAGACCAGCGTTTGGCGGTGTATTTGGTCGCCGAGCTTAATTTCTATGATTTTGGGGGGATCATTCGCGAGGTGTAGCATCACGCATATCTTAGCATAATTGTATTTGGAGAGGTTACGGGTTTCTTCTGCGATGGCTACCAGGGTCCTAAAGGAGCTGGCTATCCGTTTGAGGGCAGCCACGGGGAAGCAGACCAGAGGCAGGTTGGGGAGGGTGATCCATGTGGATATGATAGTCGAGTCGACTTTGGGGTTGAAATTAGGAGACCACTTGACAATTTTAACTATTTGTGTGCCAATACTGGAAGTGCCCTTGGCCCGGACAAGGGGGTAGTCTGGTTGGGAAGACAGGTGAAGGAGCATGTGCTTGGGGTCTAGCGGAGCTACCCGGAAGGCTGCCGAGAGGCTCCACCTAGTGACTGCTTCTGTGACAAAGGGGATTTTTGGGCATCCGGATTCAAATTTGAGGACAAAAGTTTTATTGAAAGGGCGGACAGGGAGGTTATCTCTACAGCGGCGAATGGGACCCGAATGGGGTATCCGACGGGAGTAGGAGAGAATACCACATCTGGAAGATGAATCTCCGCCCCTGGAGGAGGGGGCTTCCTACGATCAGGCCGGAGAACCTCGGTGTTAGAGAGGGGTCTGGGGGGTCGTCCGCACTAGGGATGGACGAGTGAGAGGTGGCACCGGGTGGGGCCACAGTACGGTGAATGCCCGAAGGAGAGGGGTGTCTGGGGGCGGAGGTGGATGGATTCGTGGGGTGCGCAGTGGGAAGGTGGGGATTGCCGCCCTCTAGGAAGCCGGCATCGGGGATGGTGAGTGCCGGAGGAGGACGGGAGAGGCCATCAGTCGAGTTGGGTGCGCCTGTCTTTGAGAGCGCCGGCGTGAAGGCCAACCCCGCACCTGACGAAGGGTGCGGCGAAGGAAGGCACTGGAGAGAGGAGGTGCAGCTCATCGCGAGCGCAACAGGGTGGAGGAATTAGGCTGCGCCAGTATGGGCCTGGCTGACGCTCTGTTTGTAGGCCCACTAGGGTTGGGCACAGGTAGACGTGTCACGCCAGGGCTGCGTGGTGCGGCTCTCGAGGAGGGGGACCGGAGGCAGAAATTGGAAGGGGAGCGCGCAATAGGGGAGGAGACGCCTGAACCGCCCTGCGGCGCAATCAAAGGAAGGAAGGTGGATAGGAGGCCACGTGGGTAGGCGCCCGAGGGTGGGTGGTCTCAGCCGCGTTGGGAGGACGGGTGCTACTCTCAACTTGCCCCAGGGGACAAGCGCATCCAGCCGGTTGCCCCACGAGGGCGCTAGCTGAAACGAGCGGCGGGGGGCTGGTGTAGTCTGCAACATACGCCAAGGGGCACATTGTAGGGGCCCTATCCGCTGGGGCCACGACTGCTGACAGGACGTGTCTACGTTGACCGCGCCTGTGCAGCCGGTCTACTGGCGAGCCTACTGCGCCCGGTGCAACGTTAGAGAGGGGACCGGACGGGCTGAACTGACGGGGGTGCCCGGCCCTCGGGGATAGAAGGGCCTAAGCGCCAGGCGCGACGATGGAGGGGAGGCAGGAGGTGGTGTTCGGCCTGCTGGCGAGGGGGCCTCGGCCAGATGAGGCGGAGGACGGGTTGGAGCGAACCCACCATCATCCAATGAGAGCGAGTTGCTCTGCTGTCCAATCGAGGGAAGGAAGGGGCGAGGATGGAAGGGGAAGTCGCTATGGAGGGAGAGCCGACACGGCAGCCTCGGCCGAGGAAGGTACGGGTACTGGCGACGATGTCTCCTCCAGAGACTGACGGATGGAGAGGGGTCCTCTCTGGGTGCGCCAGTGGGCCCCGCTGTAGCAGCTCCCGAAGCTGAGCCAATTGCGCCAGACGGGGGCCCGAAGGGGACATAGGGTACGCCAAGTGCAGGCAGAGGCACGCGCCAGCGAGCGCCAAAGGGCACAGCCCCTAACGCAGAACAGGTTGCCCATCTCCAAAGGAGCAGGTGACTCCTTAATTGCGCCCAGCTCCAAAGGAGCATACGAGTACTGAAGAGCGCCCAAAGGCGCCAGGTCATGAGGCTGGTCTACCCAGCTTGCGCCAAATGGCACATCTCCCGAGACATGACAGGCTACGCCCAAAGGCCGGTCGAACCAGCTTGTCCCCAAAGGCACAGTTCCAGAGACTGGATGACCTGCGCCCAGTGTGGTCTCCAATGAAGGTGACGTGACATTGGACCCACCGCGTCTGCACGCTACAGAGGGCACAGCCCCCAATGAAAGTGCCAACAGAGGCGAGCTCGATGCTCCCTGGATAAGTCAAAAAATAGGGAGAGAAAAAACTGGGCGGGGGGTGGGTGAGCGGAGGATCGGTGTGGGACCAGCGGGGAGGAACAGAGGGGTTAGTTGAAGAAACGGCGACGGAGGGCGGTCCCGGGGAGGTAGATCCAGGGGAGCGGCACCGGGAGAGCCGAGGGGGGGGAGAGAGAGGAGGAAGAAAGGGAGGAAGAGGAGGCGGTAGGGTCAGAACGAAAGAAGTAGGCGGCGGTGAGGGGAACAGGTAGCTTCGTGAAGAACACGCGGCGGGGGACGATGGTGGAACCGGAGGGAGATCCAAAAAGGCTAGGAGATCTTGGGGGTATGCCATGAGGAGGAGGGAAGGGGGATCCGGCCGAGCTCCGGCGCAGCCCACGGCGACGAGCGTGACCGCACTAGGCGGGGCACTGCGGCCGAGCACTCGATCGATCGCACGATCGCGGGGGGGGGGGGGGGGGGGGGGGGGGGCAGCATCCATATATATATATATAGTATGAAAGTAAAAAAAATTAAAAGAAAAAAGTGAATGAATTACTTTCTCTCCTAACCTATTGTAACGCTCGAGAACCAGAATACTGGAGAGCGGGTATACATAGCCAGCTACGTATATTCAAGTGCAACCCACCTCGCTATACGGTCACGGCTGTCTAGATACATGATAGTTTAACTACAAGCCATCAGTCTCCTATGGTCATGAACAAGCCTATTGTCTCAATCTCAAACAAGCAATAATAGTCACAAGATGTTAGAACACCAAATATACAATAGTAAGGCATCCCATACATTACATATTCGGATGATCATGAAGCTAGTCGTACAAAATGTCAAGACTATCAAGAGTTCCAGTCATACATGATCAACCCTAGGATTCGTCAATCATGTTACAGCCCGTAGGCAGACAGTAAATAAAGGTGCAATCGAGCTAAACACGTGCTCGTCGGCTAAACGCCTCAAAAGAATAATTTTACAATAAAGTGGGAGAACAAAAAAACCCACTCGTTGCCAGGGTTACGCCTGGTGTTCACCATCTGGCTGGAAGGTAGGTAGATCCTCTGGAGCTGCTCCGATATCTGGCCATACAAAACTAGCTTGGTCAGACCCCAGAAAGAGCAAGTGCCACAAAGGAGGCTTCACTTGGGAACTAAAACCAGCATATCAGAAAAGATAATAAATAAAGTACTGATAATAATAGGAATAATAATAATAAATTGAGTACGAAGAAACCATTCAAGTAGCCAGGTTGCAACTCTTAAACCAAACAAGGACCGGAGTTGCAACCCTTCACCTGAATAGAAACCCGTAAAATACGTTGGTAAGTAGTAAAACTAAACGAAGAGAGAACACAGAACTGCTCCGGGAGCCAGTTCCAGC